>RDPX01000133.1:460018-536823 GCA_003991215.1 Morbakka virulenta | reverse complement strand
CAAAACCAAGACGAAACGGCACTGGCGGTGGAGTTGGAGCATATATAAAACATGGCGTTCCATATACAAGGAGATTAGATCTGGAAAGAGACGAGCTTGAACTCATCTGGCTAGAAATTTCGTTTAAGAACTCGAAAAGTTTTCTAGTTGGCGTGTTATATCGACCCCCGGACACCTCCAAACATGCAAGCAAAAACTTTCAAAACTGCTTTGATGAAGTTTTAAACGTAATTACAAACGAGAATAAAGAGACAATTATCATGGGTGACATAAATTGTGATTACCTGAAAAACAACGATCATAGAACAATTAAAGACCTTTTCATCACATACGGATACAAACAAATGATTAAAAATGCAACACGTATAACAGAGAATAGTGAAACACTTATTGATGTTATCTTAACAAATTATCCAGAAACAATTAAAAAACATTGTACAATTCTTTCAGGTGACAGTGATCATGATATCATAGGATTAATAAGGAAAAAATCATCTCCGAAGTATGAGCCAAATGTAATTTATACCCGTAATTATAAAAACTATGACGCAAACAAGGTACGAACCGAGCTTAAGAATACAAATTGGCAAGATGTTTATAAAAGTTATGACTCGAACACGTGCTGGAAATTCATCAAGCAAATTCTTAGTAGCTGTATTGACACGCATGCGCCATTAACGAGAAAAATTGTCAAAGGGAAACCAATTCCATGGCTTACTGAAGAGATAAAACAGCAAATGAACGACCGCGATGCACTTCTACGGAAAGCTCGTAAATCAAAGAAGACCGCGGATTGGAAAATTTACAAATCGATGAAAAATCGGACAAACAACATGATCAAACGAGCTAAAATGAATTATCACAATGAACTACTGAATGAAAACATTAAAAAGCCTGAAAGATTCTGGAAACATCTCAAAACGCTTTTTCCTACCAAATTGACCAACTCATGTCCAAAAAGTTTCTTCATCAATAATCGCCAAACATCAGACGAAAAAGAAATCGCAAATGGTTTTTGTTCGTTCTTCCACACAGCCGTAAGAAATCTCAAACTGACTTCTATGAAGCTTAAAAACTTTGCATGGTCATTGCCAAAAAATGCTCCAATCAAGACTGTTCATTGCTTTAATTTTCGATATGTTTCGGTGGTCGAGGTTAAACGAATGCTGAAAGTGATAAATCGTAAAAAATCGGCTGGGCCTGATCATATACCTGCACGTCTAGTTAAAGATTGCGCTGATGAACTAGCACAACCGATTACACACCTGATCAATGTTATCCTTGAAAGCGGGAAAGTGCCGAACGACTTCAAGATCGGAAGAGTGTCAGCGATTTACAAAAGTGGAGAAAAATCTCAGTTGAATAATTATCGCCCGATTACTGTGCTACCGATTATATCAAAAGTTATGGAGAGGTGTGTGTACAATCAACTAAGTGACTACCTCGAAAAGCACTCCCTCTTATCGCCTCGGCAGTTTGGATTCCGAAAACGTAGATCGACAGAGTTAGCCGTTACGCTGTTCTTTGATGAGGTTCATAAAGCAATGGACAAAGGGCAATTGACAGGAACGTTATTCCTTGACCTAAGTAAGGCTTTTGACACCGTCAGTCACTCAGCTTTACTTAAGAAACTTTACCAATACGGCATCCGTGACCGGGAAAAAGAATTTTTTGCGGACTACCTCTTTAACCGATGGCAATACGTGATATACAAAACTGCGATATCGTCAAGTCAACCTGTGTATAGTGGCGTCCCACAAGGATCAATCCTTGGACCACTCTTGTTTATCTTGTATTTCAACGATGCCGAAAATCAGCTTATCAGATGCAAAATGATCACTTATGCGGACGATACGATTATATATTTCCACAGTAAAGATATAAAATCTATTGAAAGCACTATTTCTGAAGAGTTCACTCACCTTTCCGACTGGCTTCAAGAAAACGAGCTAATAGTGAATCTGAAGAAAGATAAAACTGAAATAATGGTGTTTGGGACACAGAAACGACTTTCAAAATCTGATATAAATTTAAACATCGAGTCCCAGTCAACGAAGATCAACACAACGACCTCATACAAATACCTAGGAGTTATAGTGGATCCATCATTGAACCTATCTGACCATTTTAAATCCGTGTATAAATCAGCATCTTCCAGATTGCGACTCTTAAGAAGAATGCGGCCATTTTTAACAACGCTAGCTGCTCTAAAAGTATACGAGGCGTTTATTCTCTCAAAGATCATGTACTGTTCAACAACAAATTATTTCATGCAACCATACAGACAAGACCTCCTATCGTCGCTTGAATGTCGTGCTAAATCCATCATAAAAACGAAAAGTCGATTTCCATCCATTCAACAAAGTCACAAGAGGAAAATTTGTAAGTTGGTACGAAATTGTATGGACAGAGAAAAGGATGTTTTTGTTAATTACTTTGAGAAAATCAATCACCAAAAACAAACGAGAAATAACAATTGCGCATTACGATTGCCAAAAGTGAAGTTAGAGTCAACCAAGAATTCTTTTTATTTTCATGGTGCACTTGTCTATAACAAGTTACCCGTGGACATTAGGTGTGAAAATGGTTTTAAAGTTTTTATTAGAAAATTAAATGATTTTAATTTTTAATTCATACAAATAGCTATACTTTTACGCGGTGTTACTAAAGTTGATGTTATCGACGAATATAGTTCTTTCTACTCGTTGTCAAATTACTGGTAGTCTCCAAATGCCAGAAATTTACCACAATTTTATTTGCTCCAACACTATAAACATGGTATTGGTTACGTCTCAACGCTATCCTACAGTTCTATTTTTTATGGCCTTACATTCTTTTTCGTTTATCGTAGTTTTCCTTAGGTGCCTAATTTCTTTTACTATAATCACAGGACACGTTGGTAGAACAGTTTTTTATTATGTATATATTGTAGATATGTATATATCTAACTGAAACGTTTTATCCTGTATAAAGATTATAAAATAATAATAATAATAATAAAACTTGAAATGTTTCAGTAATTTTGGAGAAATTTTAGAGAATCTGTAGAATTTTTTTTCGAATTTTACATCAACTTTAACAACTGACAGAAAATTATCAGTAACAGAACCATTTCCTATCACAATTGAATAGGGCAGATATTGAATATTATGATACAATATTTAATAATTTATTTTTTTTCGTTACTGTTAAATTTGGGGGCGTGTGTGTGTGTGTGCATTTATGAGTAATGAAATTCTTTTTTTGCCAGGAAAACCAGAGCAATATTCAAATAAATCTAAAAAAATGCTTGGCATGCTCTGTGTTTTGAGGCTTTAAATAATTTTTATTGCTCAGAAGAAATAAAAAAAAGTGGCTAACCTATTCCTTCTCGTAACATTCTCATTATGATGACGTCTACAGTTATTTTGTTTGTTTTCCACTTGAATGAATAAAATAACCGATTTAGAGTACTTAATAAAAAATTAATAAATACCATTAATGATTTAAGCATCACCTTCTTCGATAAAAGATGTCAGTAGCCAAATTAATGTCAAACCTGCAACTTGTAATTGTCTCACGCAAGTAAATTAGCTTCTTTTTTTTCATTTGGTATTCACACAATAGAAAGGAAGTGACGAATTATTGCTCAGTGTGCATGTAACTTCACATACTGGGGTATTAAATTCTTCCTAACATAATCTCATTACGTTTTTGGTTAAAATTTCTCACAGATAATCTCTACTTGCAATCTTTGAAAAATTTGTAAATTGTCTACGTTATAGGCCACCAAAAAACAAAATAGCTAACCCGTTGGTAGACTGCACTGATGGACTAAGCCTTTTCAAAGTTGTTGTTGTTGTTGTTGCTGTTCAGTAAAAGCTTTGGCGACTATACTATAAGCGACTATAAGGCCGTTAAACAAAAGACAAGATTTATTTTAGTTATTTCAGACGTTTAGTATGGACCTTTTTGAAAAATTATGGTAAAGTGCCAATTTTTTGAATTTTGAAAATTGTTTAAGTCCAAATAAAGATCTAAAAAATTCATTATGACACGCAATACCATGATACAATATAACGAAAATATAAAACGATATTTGTTCGTCTACCAAATAATGAATTAGACTTAGTATAAAATATAATAAAATATAATATTCATTTTCATGTAACGCTTTCTCCGAAGATTGCAGAATGTGCACCAACATGAGAAGTGTCTTTTCAGAGATGGCGGCTTTTAGTGGCAGCATTTATTTCAGGAAGACCCATTTGTGACCATTCATAAATGTTGTTACACCAGTGTTTTGGAAGTCTTCCTCGTTTCCTTTTTCCTTCCACCATGCCGTCCAATCAGATTAGAGAAAGGGGGCGTTTAGGTCTATTAATATGTTGAAAGAGCTTGAGAGCTTTGCTCTATATGACAGACATGATAAGATCAAGAAATGTGATTTACGGGAGATCTACGATCTTGATATGATCGGCTAATTTCTTTTTTAACATTTGTTTCATTATATGATTCTGGAATTTTTCAATATGATGTTTAATTTCACTGTCCAGTTAACACATTCTTATCCATACAAGACAACAGGCACTATTTATGTTTTGTAGATCTTACCTGTAATGTAATAACGCACTTTATTCAAGGTTATCATTACTTTGGTCTTTTTGTAAGCTCCCTAGCCTAGACCAGTTCTGTGCTTGACAGCTACAGAGCCATCATTTGAAGCAGAAAGTTAATGACCAAGGAGAAAGGCTTGTTTACTTGTTCGTTTACTTGTTTGATCTGTTCCCCATTGATTGAAATATACAGTTCCTTTTTCTTATCTGTTCTCGTGCATTCCGTTTTCAATACAGTCTAATGTTAAGCAAGAATGAGTCACCTAAACAAAGATTCTTTATTTATTAGCCAACTAGATTGCATGATTTAATAAAATTTCTCTCAAAAAAGAGCAACACCCTGGCATGGACGTTGTTATACAATATATACGCTCTAATTTATCTAATTGAGAAAAGGATTTGACTGACCCCTTTCAAATTTTATTTTTTTAATGTTTAAGAATCATATAAAGCATGTTGCTATTAAGTGTATAAAACTGCAAAGAAAAAACAGAAAAAACAAAAACAAAATGAGAGAGTTTAAAAAGACTGAGCTAAGAATTAAACTCAGACTCCTCGCACTAGGACCGCACGGTGTAAGGGCGCGACCCTTTGGGTGACGGATGAGGCATTGCATACATGAACCAACGCATTCAAAGGGAAAGAAAACCCCAACTGAAAACTCTGGTCCTCTTGGTCTGGGGATTAATCAGAAGGTCGAATACCCACTTCCATAAAAAACAGCTAGTTCCAGAAACTACGGGCATCAGAATTAAATAAGAAAACTTTCCATGATCATACCTATAGAAAAGACTAAAATCCCACATTCCATCGATGAGATAAAGGTTCAAGGGTGGCAGCAAAATTTGGACTGACGAAGGTCCAAGCACGTCCCTCAAGTCGATGAAGAACATCAACATGAGATGAAAGAGCACCTGTCAAGACATGGGGGCAGTACTCTATGCAAAAGCGGGTGGTAGATTTTATAGAAATAATGGGTAATCTCTGGCGTAAGCTAATCTCTAAATGACACAAGAGCCAACCTTTTTAGAAGCAGACTTGCCAATAAATTGAATATAAGAACCGCAAGAACGATCTGAAGAAAATGATTAATTAAATATTCGCATTGGTGAAAATTTCTCAAGCGGAGAAGCAACCTCACCAGGGTTAACAGTCAAATGATATTCTAAGAATGTTGGAGGGAGATAAGAACTCAGCGTTTTATTGAACGACATTATCTGGATTTTAGCCCCTTTAACAGAATCCAGTCATTTCCGCCCCCCCTCCTTTCTCTGACACCTTAAACTTCAGATTCTAAAGCTTCCGCAAGTTTGATTTGTTCCTGCTTAATTGTCTTGTACTTAATCCCACAGTACAGGCTGGTGTCATCAACATAGATGTTGATATACTAAAGGAAATCAATTAAAAATGTCCTTAAAAGGTCAGAACAATACTATCTGATTAAGTTTACTGGCTTACGTCTGGTGGTCTCTGTCATGCTATCATGTCTTGCTTTTGTCCTCCCTTACACACACACACACACACACACACACACACACACACACACACACTCATTTCCTACTCTATTATTGCTAGATAATAAGTTCTGTTTTCGTTCTCCTGCCGCTTAACATTTGGGATGGAGTTTATCCGTTTTGCAGGATTTCTAGTCTACGGCTGAAAGTCTTTGTCGTCTTTTATAATTCTGCTTCATTCAACAGATTGCTTATTACAGTATCCCCAAAGAGTCAGAGATGAGTTTTCTGACTGACGCCTCAGGACCTCAAAGTGTGACTAAGCAAGGCTTGGCTTACTTTATTCTTCAAATTTAAGCTAAGATCTCTTTCTCTCCACCTCTACTGGTTTGTATTTTAATAAGTAAGTAGGTAAAGTGTTTGTGGTCTTCCACGGTAAACTGTTTGACACAATTTCTTCGTTACTTATCTTCAAGTGTTTGGCACCTTGGCACTGATCTCAAGGCCTAAATTCCTTTTCTATTGGCCAAGGTGTTATTTATTTGGGTTTCTTGGTGTTAATGTGAGTATATTGCTATACTGTATGCAAAGTTGAGACCTTTCAGACTGCTGCATGATCCAATCGATCCCTGGGATGAAGACAACTCGTCAGGGTCTTCATCTATTCAATGCTACTAATCACGCACGAGCTGATATCGATGTACATAATCCTAACAACTTTCACCAGTTTTGGTTGGATTGAAAAGTACCTTATGAATTTTTGCAGCCATCCTAGGTACATGCTGTCGAACGATAAATGACGTTGATGTGCAAAAAAAAATGTTTAACCGGTTACTTTGTTCTAGGATCTGTCTCTAACTGAAAAGGTGTTTTAAGGAAGAGCATCAGGGGTTAAGGGTTGTCTGTTCTTGTTTGATTTATTTATCGAGTGTGGTCACAAGTCTCATGAAATATTTGCTGAAGAATTGATTGGTAAATAAGAGATTTTCGATGCCTCTGCGCTTGTTACCTTTCTGTTACCTTTTTTCAGATCTTAATTTTTTTAACAGTCTAACGATACGCTTTCTCTTTCAAACTTCAAAATTCTGTCCGGTTAACCTATTCCCAGTGAAAATGTTTAGAAACGTGGTGTTTTGCTTCCTCACCATTAAGTATTTCTGCTATTACTTTATCTGCTCCAGCTAACTTTCAGATACCAATTGCTCTATTTAACTCCATTTTGTCGAACATTCTCTTGCCCATTTCAAGAAATATACACTTTTCAATTGCTGATTTCTAACAAATATTCAAACTCCTACTTTGACAAACCAAGTCCACTTCGATTACCATTCGGATAACATTTTCAAGCAAGAATAATGCGTGGATTATGTGAACGAAAATGAACTTCAAAAGAAATTTTTGCCACAGCTCCACAGCTCAATGGAAAACAGACGCTAAATGGCCTGGTGAATAAAAGTTCATAAATATGCAGGTTACTCTTTCCCACTAATGACAATCCCACAATTTAAAAAAATCTAGCTTATATGTTGCTCGATTCAATTTGTTAATACTCTATACTAAATACTGTACCGATTTTTTCGTCATCTTGCACTATTAAGCCTCTTTCAAAAATTATGTGAGGGATATTAACTACTTTCAGGTATGAGAACTATTTGGTATCCCAAGGACATTCTGTTTTAATTGAAAATCAAACTATTCTATTTTATGTCAATCTTTTTTTTTTGTAATACAGCAATATTATATGCTATGATATGCTATGTAGTTTGTTATTCAAATTAATATTTAGGATTGAAGTGATTGTGGCAATCCATGCTGAAAGGAAGTCTATCAGGTCTCACACTGGATTCCAAGCTGTCGCCATCCATCATATGAGGCATAACATCTATTCATGAAAGAGAACACTTAAAGTTTATTTAAACCATTAAACCATGGAATTATTGATAGATATCAGGGTATATTTATCAACTCTTAGGAAGTACAAGATATTTGGCTAGTCAGATAGTGAAACTATCCTAATTGGATTGTCATTACTTGACTCGAGCCTGCGGTAGATGCAGCATCATTCGACATCTGGGGTAAAATTGTTTTGACGTTTATGAATGTTCAATGCTTTGTGTGCTCTAGTTTACCATTAATAGCTCTACTCAAATTCTGTAGATTTGTCCCAAAACTTTGACTGGGTGGTGTAGGACTTAATACTTCACTGCTCAAAGTCTTCCAAAAATATATCGATGATAATATTTTGTGTTCTTGTTTCTGTTTGTAAAAAATTTCCTTACAACAGAGCTATGCAGTGACAAGGTAAAGGTCTAGCAATATGATTATTTAATTTAGAGTCTGCTCCGAATTTGATGTCATTTTCCACCTTAAAGCGGATGATATCACTTGTCTCTCTTACAGCTACTCTCTTATAGGTACGCAAGTAAAACGGGACGTAATGTATTGCATGACAGACTTTAATACAAATATTGCATCAGTTGTTGAATAATTTCTTCTGAAGGTGAATTGTGCACCACTAATGTCCTTCTCGTATGGTTCTTTAAAGCGATTTAATATAACATTTGCACGTATTCTACTCATGTTTCCTCCAATGGGTAACCCTCTGTAATTCTTTCCAATATTTAATGGGCCCTTTTTGTATAAACATGTGATGTTAGCATGCAGCCGGAATATTGGTACTCGCACATACAACCATATTAAAGTAAATAACATAAGCAATGTACTAATCAGTTTCGTACTGCTGTTATTAAAAAGCACCAGATGTATGGAGCTGTGAAAACAAAACAAAAAAGTGTAGGCCAAGAAATGCGTTGACATTAGAATTAAAAACATTTAAGCATATGATGGAGAAAAGCACCCAAAATATAAAAATGTTTCACAATCTAGCCAACAGGAAATCAACTTCATTCACAACATTATGTACAAAAAACGAGGGACAACATCTGCATGAGGATAAAAAGAAACGAATCACATGAAATGCTACAAACTCAGCTACTTCCAGACAGGATTGCTCATTAGAAAACTTTCCGTGATAATATCTATAAAAAAGACACAAATCCCGTTTTGTCGATGACACAAGGGTTGAAGAATAGCACCAAGAGGTGGATCTATCAAATTACAAATACTTCTCTGACGTCGATCAAGAACAGCATGATGAAATGAGGGATACAAAATAGACTTAACCGTAAGATACACTTTTACCCGGTACAAAATAAGTCTTTTTAAAAGCAGCTTCCAATACATTAAATATGAGAAACCCAAGAACAATATGAAGAAAATGACAAACCAAACAGCCTCATTTGTAACCATTCTTCAAGAGGAGAACCAACCTCATCAGAGTTAACATCGGAGCATTTATGACAGAGAAAAGGACTTGGATTTCTACTGATTTATGTCAATTAAGTTTTCGCCACAGTGAAAGAAATCAGTCCCTTCCTTCCTCAAGCTCTAACAACCTGAAAGACAGGCTCTAAATCTCCTCCAGATTTTCCCTGTTCCTTTTGAATATGTCCTGTTGGTGACCAGTGTCAGAGTAAAACACAATGTCATCAGGTGCCAGAGTACAAGATAGCGTCATCAGCATATATGCTTATTAAATGACGCAAATTGCCAGGAACATCATTAATATAAAGAAGGGCGACAGTTGGACCAAAAATATAACATTGACGTACGCCACGATTAATGCTATATTCACCAAATAAACTCTCCTCCAGTGTGGCGCACATTTTCCGATCTAAGAGAAAGAAAAAACCAAAACTGGGTGCCATTCTTTTCAAATTCCCTATCTAGAGTTATGGACGTCCCTCACCGGACTTGTTAATAAACATATAATTACCATCAAAAGGTCACCAGTGGAGCGAGGTCCTCTGAATTTTGCATTTTTGATAATTTGCTAAAATACCTTTCCAACGGCAGAAAGAAGACTTACAGGTCGACATTTGCCAGGATCGTGTGGATCACCTGCATCCTTGACGAAAAAGACAATTTAGGAGAGTTTGCAAGCAAAAGAAAAACAAGATTGTGATAGATAACACTGCTCTACAAATTTTTAAAATAGTTTTGCCACTTGAACGGCAGATGCATTTTCTGGGTAATTTTGATGCGCTGATTCTGAATCTGTCTGTAAAAAAATATTCTACCGTTTAGTTTTTATTTTGTAGTGATGTCGCTTTTTTCGTGAGGTAGGCTAATATTGTGTATAGTCATGTGATCATGCTTTCCCATCCACTAGCGTGAGGAATGTCATATGTGTTTATGCAAACTGTTTTCAGCATTATTCCTAAATATTAACTATATTTTCGAAAACAAATGAATCTCTCCTCAAAATTATATTATAAAAACAAACAAAATCCACAAGAAAAGACAGCAAAAATTTGCAAGTATTCAACTGTTATGAAGGCATAAATATGGAAAGTACTCTAGTCGCCTTTGTATACCACACATCAATAGAACTAAAAGAATCGATCATGAAATAGAATTACAAAACTCATTGTCACTGAGCATTTAATATTTCCAATAAGAGAACTTCAATGAACAGTCAGAGTTCAAAAAACGTGCAGGACTTTCGGCGATGAGCACTTGTTGTCTCCTTTGCAGAAGCCAGCAATGGTCTCCTAGCATCGCAGGGTACCAGCGACCTTTATAGCGGTACTCAATGGTCGCAATGGTCTGATGAAAATTTTCCCCTTGTTCATCACTGACTGAACCAAGGTTTTCTGGGAAGAAGTCCAGATGAGAGTGCAGGTAGTGCATCTTAAGTGACATTCGGCAGCCCATGCTTCAAAAGTTGTCCAAAAGGTTTTCCACAATCTTCTTGTAGTCTTCTGACCATCTGTTACCAAGCAAATTAAGGAATACAGCCTGGAAAGATTTCAAAGCTCTCTGTTCCTTTTCGAAGAGGAGTTTTGCGAATTCGGGGTCATTCATGAGGTCCCTAATCTGGGGTCCGATAAAAACCCCAGCCTTCAACTTTGCGTCACTGACCTTAGTGAATTTCTCCTGAAGGAATTTAAAACCTGAGCTTTGTTTATCCATGGCCTTCACAAACTGCTTGATAAGCCCTAGTTTGATATGCAATGGAGGAAGGAGGATATTTTTAGGCTTAACAAGTGGGATAAATTTCACATTCTCTTTTCCGGGCTGAAATTTCTTGCGTTTTGGCCAGCTTTTTCGTTGTTAGTTTTCATCGTCAATACCGCTGTCCCACAAACACAAAAAACAGCTATGTTTAGTACGCTTTGTAGACCTAGTAACAACCCAATGACCTTGAAATCTCCACAAATAACCCATTTATGTTCAGTATACTTGATGAGGCCTAATACCTTTTGCATTGTATGATATGTTTCTAGTAAGCCAACAGCACGTGCAGTGGGTATGCTTGGATTTTTATTTCCATTGTGCAGTAGAACTTCTTTTAGGCTAGCTACCGAGGAATCTATGAATAGTCTCTATTAACTGTTGGTATATCTAATGTTCATAGCGCTCATTACAACAGCAACATATGTGCAGTGACATATAGAGTCTGTCATTAAAAAAAACTTTGTCATTTCCACATTTCGTGTACGGAATGCTGTTATTTTTATGGACTTGTGAAGCATGTTCCATTCCTTCAACCTGGAAGCTAAGATTTGCAAGCTCTGCTTTGACAGCATTAAATCCATTGCGAGGTCATTAAGTTCAGGCTGTGTGATGAGGTGTACATCAGAGCTTGATCCTGAAAGCTCTGCTTCGTGCTCTGAAGCTTTTGGTGAGTCACCAACTTCACTGGATGATTGTGATTCTTCTTTCAGCTGAGAGGTGCTGAGCACTGGTAGATCATCATCATTGTGTGGTACTGGCTGAATGGCTGACCTGAAACAAAATGACAATCGACTGCCATGATGCACACATTTTCCAAATGTTAAAAAGGAATTTACAAAGATTGTAATTTTTAAACAAAGATTATAATTTTGAAATGAAAGGAACCTAAGCTTAAAAAAAGGCTTATCCAGAAAATTCTCTATTAAAATCACACAAAAATGTTGCAGCCTACCTGACGACAGCATATTTGGTGACACGCCTCGCATTACTAACTCCACGATTGAATTCCGTCAAACAAAAATAGCAGTAAGAAATGTGATCTGTTGGTTCACGCCAAATCATGGGAGTCGCGAACTTCATCTTCTTTCGATCCAGTGATGTAATCCAGAGGAACAAATAATACAACAATATTGTGGAGCCCATGTTTTATCCAGGTCAGGTTTAGAATCGAAATAACTATCGTATTCTCTAATTAAGGAATTTGTAAATTTCTTGCGTCGAGACACTGCAGTGTATTTTCCACAAATATTACAGAAGTTATCTGGATGATTCTTACAAGCACGACGTGTCTTGGCAGACATCATGAATTCTCGTACAGCAAAGTGATAGCAAAGTCCTATCAAGTAGGCAGATTAGGCGACTTTTGTAAGTGTGATGATCCCTAGCACCTTTGTATTTGACGGAGAACAAAGGAAACTCCGGGAAAATCAGGCAGTAAATAAACATCATTTTTAATAAAATCGTTACACCATTTGTCAACGTCAGGCTGCCTATGTAAACATGTCTTGTTGAAATTCAAAAAGTGTAAATATGATCCATCGCTACGAATCTTTGTGGATAAGGCTACACGTTCTATCATATTGTGAATAAGACTATTACTGTGCTTCTGTAAAAATACCACTCAATACAGAATACGTCACTGAACCAGAAAATATGAGAGTTAACCCAGATCCTTTGTGCCTGGGCCCACACGTAGTTCTTTTAACTTCATCGGATATTTAATGGAAAATAATGGAGGAAATCACTGAATGAATTAACCTGCTATTTGCATATTGGAGAGATGCATTCAGACTCTTCAAAGATATAAAAAGTTTAGGAGATTTAACAAATACATCACCCAGCACGATTGCCTAAAATTATGCAAATTTCCATCTAAAAAAATTCAAAGTTCTGTGAAAAAAACTCCGTACCGCAGAATACTTTTTTATTATCATATTTGTAACCAGCACCCACGAATTAACTAAAATCCACTAATTTGACTGAAGTAGCATTTTGAGAGTAGAGCAGTGTAATGATTGAAAACTTTAAACAGCAAGGAAGATAGCTCGGAAGCGCAATACTTACATAGACCAGAAACTTTAGATTAATCAGTCCCATGAATAATCTTAGCAATTAACTTTACATTTATAATGACAGAGTCAAAAATCTGATTAGTTTGCTAAGGCAATTTCTGCATTAAAGTATCATAACCTTTTTTCTAGAGGACTTAGGAAATGGACCACCATCATGAAACGGAGGAATAATTCACTTTGCCAGAATTCAAGACCACATTGAGAATCACTGAGACATTTCGACTTTCAGGATTTGGGGAAGAAATAAGTTTTAAAAGCATTGATACTTAACACCATAAATTTTCCTTTTACAAGGATTGCTAACCAGTCTGAAAGGAACAGGTGATTAATCAATTTTAGTAGATTGAAACTGAACATAGAAATGATTGTGAGGAACAATAACATTGAACCATGGAGGGAAATGGGGGTTGACTTTGTCACTACGACTAGTTACAAATGTTTCAGTAACAACCTGAACCCATTCTGTGAATTGAGCTATATAATCAGAAGTTGATTCGCTAAAGACATAATCCCAAAGAATATCGCCAAGAAATTGACATAATACATTCTAGTCATTCTGACCAAATTTAAAGGTCTTACTATGATGTGACTTGTCAACAACAGTTGAAACAGTTGCCTTAACCTCCACAGAGACAACAAAATAATCAGAAGATCAAAATGGAGCTTAAAGTTAAACTGTACATTTCTCAGAAGCAAAACTAAAAATAAAAGATTTAAAAGAGAAGTCTCTCTTCCGTTAATAAGCAAACCTTGCTGGCAAAGTAACAACCCGTGTAAGATCATAAGCAAGAGCCAATTTGCAAGTAACTTTTCCAGGTCTATCAGTCTTGTTAGAATGAGTCAACTGGGTCATATGATGAGCAATGAAGTCACAAAAAAAAGACGTCAGGAGTGTGATGCTTGTCCAGAGCCTTATCAATGGATTCTGATATTGTCTCAATAAGACACAAACTCAAGAACACCAGCAGAAGGGCAACATTCAACACTGCACTTCTGAAACAAAAGGAAATCCAAAAGCAATTCACAGTAGAGTTGAAAAACAGGTTTGAAGCACTGGAAGAGAGCATGGAAACAACCATGGAAGAGGCAAACATACAAAAAGAATGGGAAGATTTTACCACAATCTACACGGAGACAGCTGAAAAGATCCTGGGCAGGAAAAGGAAGGAGCATAAAGAGTGGATAAGCAGTGAAACTTGGAAAGCTATAGCCGAAAGGAAGAAAATGAAAAATGAGATAAACTGTGCAAGATCAGAGAGAATTCGTGCTATCAAAAAACAGAAGTATAGTGAGATGGACAAGAGTGTAAAGAAAAAGGTCAGAGAAGATAAACGTAAGATGATAAATGGGCTCGCTGAAGAAGCGGAGCATGCAGCAAAAAACAATGACATGGGAACTCTGTACAGGATTACGAAGCTATTGTGCAACAAGAGAAAGAAATCAGCAACTGGCGTGAGAGACAAAACTGGTAAGCTACTCATTGAAGATGGTCAGATACTTCAAAGATGGAAAGAACACTTCAAAGAAGTATTAAATGTTGAGAATGAATGTGACAAAAATGTAGAGGAAGATGAGTTTGAGAGCGGTAATGTCGAAACCATCGAAGAAATCAACACAGGGCCCTTCACAGAAGAGGAAGTGAAGATAGCAGTAAAAAAGTTGAAGAGCAATAAAGCAGCAGGAGTAGATAACATCAGCGGAGAAATGTTAAAAGCTGGAAGCAAGATCACATACAAGAGATTACTACACATGTTCGAAAAAGTGAGAGAGAACATCAATATGCCAAGTGACTGGAAGAAATCAATGATAGCTAAAATACCAAAGAAAGGTGACCTTACCAAATGCGACAATAGTAGAGGAATATCCCTGCTCTCCATACCTGGGAAAGTCTTCGGCAGAGTTGTTTTAGAAAGAATCAGGAAAGGAGCAGAAGAAAAGCTGAGAAATGAGCAGGCAGCATATAGAAAAGGACATGGGACAGCTGAGCAGATTTTCATACTTCGAAATATTGTTGAACAGTGCATTGAGTGGCAAGCATCACTGTACATTAACTTTATTGACTTCCGTAAAGCTTTCGATAGCATCGACAGAGAGAAGCTCTGGAAGATTCTGAAGTTTTATGGAGTTCCAGATCTCTTCATAGAGATCATAAAGGAAATGTACAGAGAAAGTAGTAGTTGCGTCATTAACAACGGGCAGACATCAGAGTGGTTCTCTGTAAACACTGGAGTTCGACAAGGCTGTGTGATGTCAGGCTTCCTCTTCATTATTACTGTGGATTGGGTCATGAGGAAAGCAACAACGGCAAAGAAAACAGGAATAAGATGGAAGTTTACCACCCAGCTTGAAGACTTAGACTATGCAGACGATATCGCCCTCCTGTCCAGCAAGCACCAACATATGCAGGAAAAAACTGAAAAGCTATGTAAATATGCTGAAAGCGTCGGTCTCAAAATCAACACAGACAAGACCAAGGTGTTGAGACTTAATCACAAGGAAAACCGCCCAATCGAGATCAAGGGCAGAACTGTTGAAGATGTGGACACCTTCACATACCTCGGTGCCATAATAAACAAAACAGGAGGATCCACTGAAGATATCACACATAGGCTGAGTCTAGCAAGAAATGCGTTTGCCATGCTTAACCCACTCTGGAAGTCAAACCAATACAGTAGTAAGACAAAAATTCGAGTGTATAACAGCAACGTGATGTCCATGCTACTCTATGGAGGAGAGATGTGGAAATTAAATGGAAATGATGTCACCAGACTGGAAATATTTCAGAGAAAATGTCTGAAAAGGATTCTCCGTATCTTCTGGCCCACAAAAGTCACAAACACCGAGCTCTACCTTAGGACGAAGACCAATCCAGTAGGAGAGCTCATAAGGTGTAGGAGATGGAGATGGATTGGACATACTCTGAGGAAACCACAAAAATGATAGCTCTAGAGTAGCCCTAACATGGACACCAGAGCGGAAAAGAAAGAGAGGACGCCCGCGAACAACATGGCGGAGAAGTGCGGAAGCAGAAAGAAATGACCTAGGATGGCAAACATGGAACGAAGTTAGGAACATAGCCAAAGACAGAGAGAGATGGCGGAGGATGCTGTCAAGCCTTATGAGCCGCCCATGGCTCGAAGAGGATAAGTAAGTAAGTACACCCCAGGTATTAAAGCAATGTTAGTTTTCTTTTTTTCCTACCGTGCTTGCACTAATCATTACAGATGGCATTTGTACGTGGCATTTTCAGGTTGCTAACCATTCACCAGTTTTTGGTTGAGGGAATTATGTATTGTTCTGAACGTCTGTTTGAAGCGACTGAACTTCTCAGATTTTCCCTTCAAAAACAATAAAACCCTTTAGTTTAGTCCCATTACCTTCTAGGGGAAGTCCAACTGTAATTCTTAATTTTTCTTGATCTGAAATTTCAGTTTTATAGTTTTATTCCTTGTGACGTCAACTGGATTGTTAGACAGCATATCAGCCCAATCTGGTATTTTATCGAAAGCAAGTATGTTGACTGGCTGGTACTAGAATCTTTCGCGTAATTCTTTGAACACCAAGACTGTGAAACCTCCTCACTTCGCTTACACTGGCCCGCGTTTAAAAACTTTTTTTTAAAGCCCGAAGCTTTTAACTTAAAAAATATTATCCATTTTTTTGGTCAGGTCAAGATATTGAGATATGATTAGTGCACGTTTTGACCCTTGAATAGTACTCAGTTATAAAAAAACAGGGCTGAAGCTTGCCTAATCTTTGTTTTTATATAGAAAACGAAACTGGAGCAGCCTCAATCTGAAATCGAAAGTGCATCCGTCTCTAATGTGGTTTTTCCAAGTTGCTTTGCAAAACTAACTGGTTTTGTAAAAGGAGGATATCATGCTTACTTTGGAGTTAAGTTTAAAGACCACGGTAAGCCATTTGCACCATGTTAACTGCAAAACTTGTGTTGAGAACGTACGTGATTGGAGAAATAGCAGAAGGAAAAGAGTGCCATTTGCTCTTCCTATGGTGTGAAGAGAGGGTAAAGATCATGTGACAGACTGCTATTTTTGCATGACTAGTCTTTAAGGAATCAATCGCAAGTAAATGCATTGTGTCCAGTATCCTGATATTCCGTCTGCCATAAGACCACTGCCTCATAGTCAAGACCTACCTGTTTTGAAGCCAAATGTTCCAATGGAAACTAGCTCTGAATCGGAATCTGATAACATATATGACAGAACCGGGGGTGAAGAACACATACCTGAAGAGGATGACTGGCCAGTGCATCTAACAATCAGATCTCAATGACCTGACAAGACACTTAAAGCTCTCAAAGGAACCGGCACAGCTTCTGGGTTCCCTTCTTTTTCTTTCTCTTCTTCTTCTTCTTCTTCTTCGTGAGAACAATTTGCTGGCATATGAAACGACATTCTACTGGTATTAAGAGTGCAAAATAAAAATTTAAACATTTCGTTGCAACCCAGAGAGACTCGTTATTGGTATACTGCAACAACATTGCTGATTTGATGAAATAAACGGTGATAAACTATGTTGGTACGGATGCAGATTTTTTCATCGACTCGTCCAGCAGAAAGCAAAAGTCTCGAGGCAGTTCTCCTTCATAATGGAAAAAATAATTTTTAATTCCAATTGGTCATTCTGTGCAAATGAAAGGAACACACGACAACATGGATCAGTTGCTGTCTGCTCTGAACTACCATGACAATGGTTGGTTGATCTGTGGAGAGCTTTAGGTTATTGGATTGCTTTTAGGACTACAGGGTGAGTACACAAAGTATCCATGTTTTCTGTGTTTGTGGGACATTCGAGCTGATGATCAACATTATATCAGACAAGAATGGCCTCCAAGACAAGGCTTGGCGGCTACTCTTGTTCTGGTTCGCACAAAGCTCAGTCTCGCCCTCTTGTTGAATCAAACAACGTATTACTTCCACCCTTACATATCAAACTGGGACTTATGAAGAACATTCTAAAGCAATGGACAGGGAGGGCAGAGGGTTTACTTTCCTTCAGCATATGTTACCGCGGATAAGCTTTGAAAACCTTTAGGCTGGCATTTTTGATGGGCCCCGGATACGGAAACTAATAAAGAACTCAATGTTCGATGATGTGCCTAGTGCACCTAAGCTGTCTGCTTGGCTGTTGCTTAAATAAGTAATTACAACCTCTCTTGGAAACAACTGGAGTACAGAATACAAGAAGGAAGTCGAACGTCTTCGACGAACGTCTGAAGAACTTTCAAAAATTGGGGGCTCGCATTTCAGTCAAAATGCACTTTCTGCTGTCCCACTTGGGACTATTTCCGTCAGAGGTGTGGAGACTTATGTGAAGAGCAGGGAGAGCGTTTCCACGATGACATAAGTGTCATGGAAGAACGCTACCAAAGCCAGTTGGATGTGGACTTCGTTGTGGACTATCTCTCGTGTTTGAAACGAGACGTGGTGGTTACTCAGGACAGGAGAAAGTCAATAAGAAGGCCCTTCATCCATGATTAGCTTTTGTTTGGTGTATAATCTTTATTTTCTGAAGTTTTTTGGATAAAATACATGCTTTTTGTGAAGCACTAATTCCAAAATTAAAGGTAATAAATACCACTGAAAGGTGTTAATAACAGTTCTATTACAACCTCGTATCTCAAAACCTGATTAGACAAAATGAGTATGATTTTGGACTTTGCATACCAGACTACCCTAGAATCAGCTATCACACGCTCGACATTTAAAACTTCTCAGGCCAGTATTATCAATAAAACTGGGTCTTTTGGGGCAACTGAAGTGTGACGGTTAAATGATAAACTATTTAGTTGCATAAATTTTTCGTATAATCCTTTACTGACTTTGATCTTTCTCTTTACGATTTCTGCTTTTTGAATATATTGATAAATTATCATCGCCTTATTCAGAAGTAGATTTCGTACGACATGCAGTCCTCTTAATCGTCGGTCTCAAATGTGCACCAGGACAGGATCTGTCCTCGCTTAATGGTTTTTAAACTCCAGCTTTCGGTTTTATTCGTTTCGTACAACTCAGCAACAACGTAAGCGATTCCAGTCAGACTTCATTTGTCTCCAGTCAAGGACAGATTGTCAATTAACTAGAAATTTATTTTCTGTGACCTTGTTAAAATAATTATCTTCGGCCAGTTGACAACGTCCGGATTTAATTCGACTGTATAATTTCGCAATTTCACCTTCTGACTGGTTCCAAGCCCAGTGTGGTAAAGGCGGGAGGTTGTGATTGTGCTAACAACTCTATCCTTTGGAAAACAATTTGTTACAGAAAAAGCAACAAAGAAAAAGCTGAAACTAATGTGGGCGGGTTTCCCGAGTTTCAGTCTGGGGCTTGTATGACTGTTAGTGATAAAAGGCGTAAGAAAGCTACTGGGATGATGATGAATGCCCTCATTACAGCAAAAACAAAAATAGGAAATTGTAATGTTAACACGATGTATGATACTAGCCAACTGTCCCAAGTTGTTTCAAAAATGCGGCACTACAACCTAAGCATGCTGACCGTCAGCAGGAGCCGCTGGAAGTCCAGTGACTTAAGACCATCATTGGAAAACAGTACTCTTTTCAGAGAGGAGTAAGGACCAATACAAAGAAGAAGTGGCAATGATACTAAGGGACTCAAGAAAGTACGTTATGGAGTGGAAACCAGTCAACAACAGGCTAATAAAAATCAAACTCAGGAGTAATCAAATTTTAGTGTTACATTCCCACTAACGTCACTGAAGACGACGAAGATAAATTCTATGAAGTCTTGCAACGCGAATTGAATGCAATTCCACGCCATGATATGATCATAATAGTAACACATGAATGCAAAAGTAGGAAATAGCAACATGTACTGTGCAAGAGAAAGGGGCAAGCATGGCTGCGGAGTCCTGGACGAGAATGGAGAGAGGATGACTGACTTCTGCGCCTTGATCAGCTTGGTCATCTGGGAAACTCTCTTTCGTCACCGTGATATCCACAAGCTGACGTTGCAGTCACCGAATGGTCGAGTCTACGGTCAGGTAGACTACTTTTGGATGACACCTGGAGAACATCTCTGCAAAGCGTGTTAAGGAAAGGGGTGATGTGGGAAGTGACCGTCACCATATCAAGTTAAAACTGAGAAGAACAGACAAGGAGCAAGTTCAGAAGAATAGGTTTGACATTTATAAGCTGAAATAACCAACTGAAAGAATATTTCCAATTGAGGTAAAAAACAAACTTCGGGTTCTTCAGGAACAGGAAGAAAAGAACACTGCAAATGTTAATGAAACTTGGAAGGATGTGCGAGATATTTTCAAAAAGAACAGTAAAACTAACCTAGGGTACAGAATGACAGCAACAAAGAAAGAATGGTTAAAACCAGCGGCAATTGACACCATGGATGAGAGGAGAAATGCGAAAAAGCAATGGATGCGGCAAGGCTAAAGGAAATGTTTGGACTGCAAAAAAGAGATGCTCATAAAAAAAATTAGAAGCCTAACGGAGAAAGACAAGAGGAAATACATAGAAAGTTAACCAAAAGAAGCAGAAAATGTACCACAGGAAGGGGGCAGGATTTACTTTAAAAGATAACATAAGTAATTTGTGCCAAAGTTCAATCTTATGAAAAGAGACCAGTAAAAGACAAAAATGGTTAACTGCTAACTTCGGACAGTGAAATAGAGAAAAGGTAGATAGAATAATTTTGTGAAGTGTTGAATAGACCTAAACCGGAGGAAATGCTATCCATTGAGAGAGATTGATTGAGGCATGAGACAACTATGAAGTAAGCAGGAAATTGTAGATGCAATAAAAAATTTCAAGGACACCAAAGCTTCAGGAGGTAGGGGGCTGGATGCTTAACTGTTTAAGTCAGACTCTGATGTAACAGTAACTATTATTTGTCCTTTTCTTAAACAATGCTGGCCAAAAGAAAAATCCCTGAAGATTGGACCAAAGGTAGTATTGTGGAAGTATCGCAAAATATGATCCCTAAATGGTTTATAATTTCAGAGAAATAACCTTACTTCCTACACCCAGCAAGATTTTAACAAAAATAAGCATAAACCAGATATCAAAATGATGTTGAAAACTCCGCCGGCAAGAACTAGCAGGATTCGGGATAAACCGAGGCTGTATAGCTCAAATTTTTACGCTGAGACATATCATCGAGCAGTGCAGAGAATGGCCGAGTAAACGTTATATCAACTATTTAGAATTCCAAAAGGCCTTCGACAGCATTCACAGTGAGACTCTGGCAAATACTTTCGCTATACGGAATCCCAATCAAAATCGTAAAACCCATCAAGAAATACTACAACTTTGCCTGCACTGTGGGCGACAACTATCTCAGCTTTCAAGACAAGATAGACATTTGGCAAGGTTGCGTCACGTCGCTACTGTCGCTACAACCTCGATACTGATTGGGTGATGCAGAAGACATTGGAAGGCGAAAAATATGGGATCACACACACAGAGCCAAAATCAAGGGGGAAAGGACTTTTCATGCACCTTAAGAGAACAAATTGGCCTGACAGTCAAAGGAAAACTGGGGTCATGGTATGAAATAGAGACAACCCCACTCCAGTGAAGGCCTGTGGCGTTGACCTGCCCATCGCCGAGAAGTTCATCTCTCTCAGCAGCATTCTTTAAGTCGAAGGAGGCGCTGAATGTGATGTCAAAAACAGACTCGACTAGACCAGAAATGTCACTAGAGTCCAGAACAATGTTTGGAAATCTCAATACTCGACAAAAACAAAACTGAAACTGTACAATAGTTGTGTGCTATCAATTCTCCTATATGGGTCAGAGTGCTGGTACATAACGAAGGGTGATGCTTTTAAACTTTTCAACTCTCCACACAACCCACTTGAGCAAAACTCTGCTGACCCAATAAAATATTCCATTAACCTTCTTCAACAATGCCGCGCTGAGATCTTAAAGGGCTTAATCATTCAAAGATGAAGGTGAATCACACATGTCCTCTAAATAGACCAAGACTATGACTAGAGTGGCTTTTCGTTGGACGCCCGAAGGAAAGAAGAGGTGCCAACCACCTACATAGACCTGGAGTAGGACAGCGAAGGGAGAGATGACAAACAAACCCGGGCCTGGACACAACGTCTGAGCAACATGTACCAATGGAGAGAATCCTTTGTTGCTCTACACGCGACTTGGCAAGGGCAGCGAGGTGAGGAGTACAATTTTGCAGTTTTCTTTTTTCTTTTGTGGTCTATTCAATATTCATTGAACAATATTCTGTGCCTCATCCATAACTGGTAACTAAGATCGAATCTTCGAACTTCATGAAAAGTTTTATTTCCTGTTCAGAACAAAACTTGAATGGAGCCAACTGTTGTGACAGAAACATATTAAAGTGGCATCAGTGTGTATAAAAAACCCAAAAGCAAACAGTTGTTGCTGTTTTCTGAAAATTACGTACGACTGCTGCATAATGAGTTGCACACAAAGTACTTTCTTGTTGCAAAATGACGCGTACACTACCATTGAAAAGGCAGCCATTTGTGTTTATAGTGTCTATAGCTGTATGACAGCCCGCAAATGGAATGAAACTACATTGTTGATCGGATTAAAGAGAGGATGCTATCAAATACGATTAAAATCCCTTTGGCCTTTTCTATTCCAACGGAAAATAAACTGTAATAGGGCATTTCCAATTAAGTTCTCAAGTTTGACATATTTTTTGAAAGGTGCGCCAAGACCAGAAAATCAGCTAACCGCAAAACTAGCAAGTGGGCTTAGTGGTCTCGGCGAAATATACTCCTGTAACAAATTGCATGGCAATAAACCAATGCTGATTGGTACATTAACAGAAAAAAAACAGATAGAATTGTTTTCATGTGAAATTTGGATGGGTAAAAACAGTCACATATTCTTTACTTTGGCAACGAGTCGAGTGATAACTGATAATTGGTAAAAAAACCGATATGTAGATTTCTTTTGTTAAGATTGATTTCCCCTTCATAGGGGCCTATTCGGGGATGGGACGTTTTGGAAGACTTATTTGAAAATGGGAGCTTATTCGAAGACTTACGGTAACGACAAACCATTGAGCAACAAGTACTTCCTGTTTTTGTCAATACAATTTCCAAACGTTTACCTTCTTTGTTGAAGGAGCTTAACTAAAAATGGCGTATTGAAAATACTTTGATATGTGCATAAAAATGAAACGTCTTCTCGTATTTAATTTTTTTTTTAGCCTTAACCAGTTGTAAATGAAGGCTACAAACGTACCTTCTCAGAAAAGAATGTAATCCATCTTGTGTCAAGTGGCAAGCAAACTTACTTTAGTTATTAACCATAAATACGTTTTTTGTATTACTCAGTGTTGGAAGTACGGTTCGTGCATTGAGAAAGGGAATGATATATAAAAATTTTACGTAATTTTTTTTGCTTTTTTGTCCTCAGCTTTTATAGACTTTTTCTTCTTTTTTTGTCTTCTTTGTATTTGTGCAAATTTTAAGGCGTTTCCACTAAATATTAGCAGTTACGAGGCTGGCTGTATATGTAAAAGCTGAAAAATAAACGTTCAAGCTTGTAATCATGGTGGAAGCATACGTGTAGTCATAGGCTCCTACACGGGGCTAAAAAAACCCTAAAATTTTGGCGCACTGAACCGTCTACACAATGAACGCCTTATACATAGTACAAAATGAAAATTTTAAAGCAAAGCCAACCTATTCAACCTGTACGTACCATTTCTGCACGTTTTTAATCTAAAATCAGAACGGTACACTCGCATTGCTTCCAAGGGTGTTTCTTCCCGAGCACAATGCAATTAAAAACGACGAACGAGCAAAAGTAATCAAGGTAAAATTTCGAAAGAAAACTACATTCAATCAAAGACACATTAAACCTACTTCAAATCTACATTTCATTTTGCCACAGAAGACCTATTTTTACAGCGAAATTTTTTTCCCGAAGGAATAACAAATAACAAAACAATTTTAATACTACCAAACCAAAATGTACCAAAAACTCCCCCTCGGAAACTCAAGATAGAATGAAGAACAGTAATTTCCAATGTCTCTACACAATACTGCACAAACTTACTTTACCAGTATCCTAATAACTTAGATTAAAACCTAATTACCTAAATTTAGGTGATTAAATTCAATTTTAAATTCACGCCTTAGCATCAAGTAGGCGATGACGTGTCCAAAACAGATGCCTCAATTTTTCCTTTAATAATATTCACTTTCAAGTTACTGTCATCTCGCCCAATAGTCCGACGTATTTTCTAGTATGAATTCATCCTTTTCGGTCTTATTTTAAATATTTTAAATTCCAGTGGGAAAACTTCTGTTGGCAAAAATCTTGTGTTTTTTTCTAATCAAATTCCGGCCACATTTTAATACGAATACGTCGACTCTAGTAGTAACAAAGTACACATGCATTTTTTGTGATACCTGATGCACCCTGATACAAGTTGTAAAATAAACTAACACTGTCTATCGCAGATGATAATAAATTACGGTACAAGGTATACTCTTTAAGAAGCGAAGACAGTAAAATTGTAATTAGCCAATGGAAACAATCATATCCGAACTTGTTGGGCATACACTTGAAAACAAGTAGTAAGGTTTCACAGAAAAGACATGGCTGAAAAAACACCCCGCGAAATGTTGTTGGTGACCATTTTAAAAAAGACAACAGAATGCCAGCTTTCTTACACACCAACTAAGATTTTGCGCCAATAATTTACTGTTTTTTGTTTTGTTTTGACGTCATTTTCCCCCAGTAACTAGGCTCAGACGATGCCCTTCACAGGGTCTTTGTTTTGGAAGTGAGGATTTACATTGCAGGATGCCCTTCCTGCCGCCAAGAAGTTAATGGAGTTATGTTGTCTTTTTAATGTAAAACTACCAAAGTGCATTTTGGGTAGCAGGTGTGGTTTTCGGAAATACCAGAATAACTAGTCTCGTGTCAAAAGTCGGCTACTATCCTAGAGTCAGTACTTGTAAGAAACACGCTCTCTTTTCACAGAGATTTAACATCAATGACAACTATTTATTTTAAGTACCTCAAGAACACGGGAATGCACGGGGGCTTATTCAGCGAAGAAAAAGAAACCCTGTTGGTAAATTCTTAATCCTAACTATTACTGAAAGTAAACACAAACACCAGAAAACTTGTAATTATAATTTAATATATCATTGGGAAACGACCCTTATGCTTACAAGAGCTGATGTCGAATTGAATTGTTTTTGTTAACATGGAAGCAAAAACTCTTGACTGAGAAATAATTACATCTTCCATGAAAACATCCTCCTAAATGCCTACTTTTACTACTGCTCCACCTCACAGGGGTGCCTTTATCCTTTGCACTGTTTTTAAGTCACCCTTCACAGGCAACATAACTGATTTTCCTTACTTTAAAATCAGTTGCACACAAAATACTCTCCAATGCAAGAGAAATCTACACATACACTTTGTTTTCAACAAGAGATCCAAATAAAGTTTAAAAATAGGGACTGCGAACGTCCTTAACTTAATAAGCTATCCCTATGTGAACCGCGACATAAAAGATTTCTGCTACAGTTCTTCTATTCCACCCCAAAGGGGTTTTTTCACCGAACAAACCAAACTAATAGCTGTATTAGACATGGCAATGATTTCCTCTATGCTCCGTAAAAAATACTTACATACAAACGCAATGGGTCACATTTAATAAAAACCTTTAGTCCGTGATGAGGAAAACTGATATTCTCCATTAAATACAAAATGCAAACTTTGCATATCCAATCCCAAATAAATTACGATACGCAATGCACATTTATTACTACTGATGGCAAAAAAGGTTTTAAGTCACCCAGCGCTGCTGGTCCTGTTAAAATTCACTTTTTTCTGAATTAAAAATAGCTTGGGTTCTTTTGGTTACTTCAATTCAATGAAATAATGCCAATGTTATCTTAACTTGGTCACCCTCGTATTGCCTCGGGTATGACAGTAGCTACCACGTTACCCAACTTGAGCAACATGATAAAGGTCAGATAACCTTCCTAACCCTGATTCAAAAATCGCTCAATTCAGCACAACAACATAATCGCCCAGCAAGAAATGGGTCATTTGATTTTCACATGACTATTCAAGACACCATTTCACCCTCTAAAGAAATGTTGTATCTAAAGAACATTAATCGTTGGGGGAGGCTGGATAGAAAAAAATATCCAAATGCGTTTGCAAAAACAAAAAAGTAAACAAGTTACAGTAATTAAATTCAGAATTAACTAATACATGGAATTACTCCAGCAGTTTTATTGACCGAAAATGTGCGAACTGCACTAAAATCATTGCAGCCAAATGGATACAACTGTTGCCACAGCGACAAACAATTTGAAGATCAGATAAATAAGCCACTTCTAAAGTTAAACGAAAAGAATGGAACAGCTACCAAAAAAATTAGCTAGTTCTGTCACAAAAAAGGGCATTAAGGTTACTCTTACCAAAAATGCCTCCGTACAAAAAACAAACTAGTAATTATTGGAGACTGCACTTGCCAGAGCAATCAGTCGTACCTCACATTTGATAGAAAGATTCAAATAAATAGGCCGCTAATATATCAAATGAGAACGGCAGTTTTGATGAAAGCTCAAGTTTTCCATGTTTAGTACACCCATAAGATTTTACAAACATTGAGATCTCGCAGGAATGGCCAACAGAAAACACCTCCTGTTTCGAAAAATCTAACATATTTCAACACTTTTATTGTGACAAGAGACTACCTTACGTTGTTTCTCTTTTTGACAACTTCTGATACCCAAAAATACATCCAAAATTAAAATACCCCCTGAAGTATACAACAGAGCGTGCCAAAAACAATTAATACACAAAATGTTTTACATGTACCTATATTTTTATTTTTTCCTTAAATTCCGTCAAGCGTATACTACAACCTTATCGAAACCCCTAAATCCACTACATCCCATTTTAGTCCGCATGTTTACTAATTAAGTCTATGTTATCTACCTAGTATCAAAATGCAGCCAGCCAGAGATAAACCACGGAGGTGATGAAAAAATATTAAAATAATGTAAACCCCGCACTGATGGCATTAATAATGAGGTGAAAATAAAACATTTTAGCAATAAGTCTAAGCGATAAAGTACTAATCCTGTTAAATGAATGCCAGATAAAAGTTTCGAAAGAAAATATTAAAACTCAGGCTTCTGCCAATTGATTCACTACAACCAAACAAAAAGTTTGGAAACAGTTACTTAAAAGAAGGGGGGGAAGAATACGGGAGCAGGAAATGGAGAAGATGAGAAAAAGGGAGTGGGGGAGATGAGGAGGACGAGGTAGAGAGGAGAAGAGGAGGGGAGGAGAGAGAGGAAGATAAAAGGACGAATGAGAGAGGAAAAAAGAGGGAACACAAAGAGAGGAAAAAAGAGGGAGGAAGGAAGGAAGAGGGAGGAAGGAAGGAAGGGGAGGAAAGAAGGGGAGGAAAGAAGGGGTGGAAGGAAGGAGAGGAAGGAAGGAGAGGAAGGAAAGGGGGGAAGGGAGGAAGGAAGAGGAGGAAGAGGAGGAAGGAAGGAAGTGGGAGGAAGGAAAGGGAAGGAAGGAAGGAAGGGGAGGAAAGAAGGGGAGGAAAGAAGGGGGGGAAGGAAGGAGAGGAAGGAAGGAGAGGAGAAGGGGAGGAAGGGGAGGAAGGAAGAGGAGGAAGAGGAGGAAGGAAGGAAGTGGGAGGAAGGAAAGGGAAGGAAGGACGGGGAAGGTTAAGGGAAGAGATTGAAAAGCAGGAGGAAAACGAAGTGGAAAAGGAAGAGGAGGTGAGGGTGGATGGAAGACACACACAAACACACACAAGCAGAAGATGGGACGAATTCCTACCTCGGCTTCGTGTTAACAAAACAAAACAATACTATGCGGCAGATATAGTTACTCCTGAATCGTTGCGGTGGCAAGACTAGATGAGTAAGGCGGACGGAAACCATTTGGCTCTGACAATGTTTGTAAACACCCTACGACGAAAAATGCAATTCGATATCGCATTTGATATAGAATCTTGCAAGACTAATAACGGGTAAATTTGAGTCAAGCTAATCTGTCATTACTGTTTAAAAAACAAAGATTCCCTTTAAAGAAACGGTTTCTTATGCTAAAACTAGTTTTCTACTTTTTTAAACAAAAGACAAACATTTAAAGCAAAAAAAATTAAAAGAAAAACATTTTTTTCAAGAAAAGGTGTGTCATGTAAAAAGCCCCAACGAATTCTCAAGTGCAATAAATGCTTTTTGATTGTGCTGTTAAATTAGAATTTTCAAATGATGCAAGTTATATCACCTGTTCTCACAACAAAGGCCTTTTCAAACAGTAAGATATCGGGTACAATTAGGAAATACTTTCTCAAATTTTCAGTCAAACCATCACGCAAGCTCAAGGTTCAAAGTAATTACGCCAACATTTCACTTACTGAATATTTCCTTTCATTAATGCAAGCTTATCCACTAACTACAATCAGTACCCATGGATTTACGTCAAAATTTACAACTCCAGTGTACACGTGAAATAGTTTTACGTCGGAAAATACAGTAACAGATACAATTTTATGTATGCCATTCCTCTAAAACGATTGCTTAAAGCAATACATATACCAAATAACATTAAACTAATGGTTAGTGTCGTACAACCACAAAGCTGACGCAAAATAACCTTTAATCAAGTTTGGTACTACCGAAATTGGCGAACACTGCTGACGCTGGTGCTAAATATGACGCAAAAAACATGAACAATGGAACAAACAACTCCATCCTAAGTCAAAAATAAACTGCGAGGAAAGCACATAGAGTGGACAACCAGGTAACATAATAACCAATAGCTATCCATCAGTCAGAAAGTTAAAACCAAGAGATCATGAAATGGCGGTCATTTTCTGTACACAGAAAGCTTCTAGACTAGACTGGTAATGTTCAAAATCTTAAAATGCAACTTTCATATTAATGCCCAGGAGCCAACACTAAAAAGGGTCATCAACAAAGTGAACTGGTCTTTATTTAAAGAAATGTAATAGTGTAATATTGGGCGAAGGTACGGGAGCACCCGCTCAAAAACAAACGAATATCAGCTTAGTTATATTCTAATACATAATGAAAACTCATATTCAATTTCATGTGAGGGATGTTTCTCGGCTACTGAAAATTGATTGAAATTAGGTGGCAGCATTCCAAAAAGTATAACTTTTTTTTGGGGGGGGGGAGGGTGCGATTCTTGTTTGTAGTTTTTACTAAAAGATGAATTGGTATTTAGAAGAAAATAACACTTGCAGGTCACTTTTTACCCTGGGTAATAATGATGCCCTTGCCAAATAGCAAATAGTAGACCTCCTCGCATACAAATCCTTCACTACAGGTTTGTAGCAACATATAAAGAAGAAAAAGAGGTAGTAGTATTAGTATGAGTATTCGTATCCTCATTATTAAATTATTATTATTATTATCATCATCATCATCATTATTATTAGTAGTAGTAGTAGTAGTTGTTGTTGTTGTTGTAGCAGCAGTACCACCAGTCGTCAGAGGATAAAGAAGAGGAGGGAAATAATATAGTAAAAATAGATAATGTCAATAATTGTCTGGAAATACGTGGGATTGATACTGTCCGACCATAGGCAAAGTACAGTAAACAAAGGAAAGTTTCAATATGCATCTTTGGAATAAAATCATAAATGTATGGACATCAAGATATCATGTAAATAATGCATATTAAAAAAAACAAGTCGGGAGTAATACAATATGCCTCTTAATACTTTGTTTAGCTTCCCAAAAAGGTCTTTCGCAGACACTCGTCAAGACTACCTCCAGAATACAAAGATATAAATGGGGAAGCATTTTATTAATGTTCCTTTTTTCTGCTACCGAAAAAATATTGTCATGACATTTAAAAAAAGAAATCCCATTGTTTCTACCCATTATAGTATGTTTCTCCTGACGATTGTCAGTGAAAGTGCTTTTAACATTTGCCGTTGTATTGCCAACAATGCAAGTGAAAGTACTGGACATGAGCAAGAGCCTTATCCATAGCCAACATTAAACTACGTTGGTGTGAAATGATAAGCCATAAAATTATATCACTTTCCAAAGAGCCTTTACCAGATGTTAAAAGCACTAGTTGTTAAAAAAACCAGTTACAAATCAACATTAGGCGAGTTTGTCATACAAACTTCCATGTGTTTAAATAGTAAGTAGCTTAAAATACAAGTTACATACTCAATAGAATACAGGGGAGCTTCTCATCCGGGTTTTGCATAAACTTTATTAAAGACCCTTTAACAGCCGTTAGTTCCCTTCCACAACATGCACGAAAAACCTCCAAAATGTATTCAGATAATCTGGCATAACACTTTTGGACTCCCTTCACAACAATACAGCTGTAATGGCATAACATTGCCTTTAAAAAACAAACAAGGTTCATGCGATATATTATCTGTATGACATGACGAGTTGCCTCTACTTTCTGACACGCGCAAGTAACAAAGGAAGTTTTTGGAAAACAAGTCCCATGAGAAAGGTAGGGGTAAATTACAATAGAGAGTCGCGGGTACAGGTCGTCCACCAAATGTTTCCCGAGGTACAGTTCAAATTTCTTGCAGATCTTTAAAAGATTATATATCGTTCGGCGTTTTGTCCAAAACATCAAAGTGCTTTTTATTTATGTTCAATAAAAACTAAAAAAGGTTTTGATTTCCATTTATTATCAAGCAGTAACACAACAGCTTTTAAACTTTTCTTCTTGAGTACTTAGGTGGTACTCGGCGGAGAAAAGTACCCCATTAAATATATATTACTAGATTTTATGCAACCAATTATCCCCTCGACCTCAATGTACCAGCAAATATAATGTAAATGTGCGTTCTTTGTCACAGTGTAATCCTATTTACGATCTAACAAGTCGAAAAAAGCTTTGTCTGATCTCCTAAAATCCATCTGGCTTTGGGGCCTTTTACATTCCTTCTGTGCAACTCTAAAAATCCTGCCATATATTCTGAACATTTCTTTTGTAAAAATAACCCCAATTCCGTCTTTCAAAATCAATGACTAGCTTTTAAGTTTAAAAAACGAAAAGCACTCCAAATACTCTGATATGTATGGAATACGAACGACACTATTTTCCTAACTTATAAATGAAAAGAAACATCGTGGCTCAAAACACTTTATCCTTAAAAACACTTTTAGTTTATAGACCATCTCCATTTACTTTGTATATAACTATTTATACGATGCCAAAACCTGCATATCTTCTGCTTGGATTCGAAGTTATGATTCTTTCAGTATAACAATCTAAAACTGTACTGAATACTGGGACAAAAATAAATGCTTCCTGTGTTTGGAAAAGAGGGCCGCGGTGTATTTAGAGGCAAAGCATATATATATAAAATACATAAATTATGTTAGAGTAACGTAGGAACAAGATCTCACTGTCAACAGTTTTCCTATTTTAACCTTTTACAATAGCCAATTACGTCAGTTAAACACCGTATTATACAATATCCAGAACTATTACAGCCCTTCAGTTTCAAAAACAAAAACAAATGTTTTACATAAAAAAACAGAGAGAAGATTAACCTCTGCTGTTTATTCGAGATATTACAAGGTATATCACAGGGTCCATTTTGCGACACTAAGCTTGACTGTGTCTATTTGACGAAGGAACTAGCCGTACGTGACCACAGTGGATGTATGATGTGCAATACAACGTCACATGTATCCGAAATACCTGTGACGTTATAACAAACATATATTGTACTGTTCTGAGGTGTTGTTAGCTGTCATGGCGGTTGTAATGCTGGTTGTCATGTAGGCGATGGATTTCAGATTTACAACAGTTCACGCTTTTACGAGATTTCGGAAGTCTGAGTTACAAGTTCAACATACTACTGAAATATTGCATGCGATAATAACGATAAAGCTGACGAAGATATCCCATAATAAAATCGTGGGTCCTTTTTATTATCTTATTTGTACAGTAATATCTTGCAAACTGCAGTCAAATTTCGCACCTTTATAAAAAACTTTGGAGTTTATTGTAATGACTAAGGAGTTACTATCTGTCCAGATCTACGTGGCCAGTTTACTGACGATAAGTTAATGTATTCTGACGTCATTGCGAAGAATAGTACTCTTTCTGAAATTCTCTTTAAAATGGGTAAAGACCGAAAAGCAATTAGGACAAATCTAAACAATTACACCCTTCAAATAAGCCTAGTTTGATGTCAGTTTTATCAATTCTATCTTTTGTTGTTGTCATCTTGGAATAAAAACTGCATATGTGAAAGCACCTGTCATATCAACATTTCCCTATGAACAAATAAATTCACACCATAAATTAAAAAAATTAAAAAAATTCGAGTGCTGGTGGGTAAAGTCTACTGACCATGCAACGAATGGTGTTTGACGGGAGTGAAATTTGCATAATCGAATGGGGAGGCCAAATTAAACGAAATGGAAAAACGACGATATAGAGTCACTTTACTGACAAGATACACCTGAAACAAAGTGCGTCATACTCCCAAGTCCACACACATTCCTTGTCATTAAATATTATTCCCAAAACTCTCTAACGCGAAGACCTTAATACGATTTCAAAAGTACCCTCTGTAACAATAAACAAGTAAAAAATAATCAAAAGGCAAAACCTGGCTTAACCAAACTGCTCACATACTGTTATTGTGGTAACAGTTGGACGCTTTGCTAACATCGTCATTCAATGGTGTACACGAAGGAACCAGATAGGTCAATGTTGAAATGACACTTTAATCGTAACTATGACCACAGTATCACTACTTCGTCAGACTTCAAAATGTACTCATGCTGACCCAACAGCCACTTTACGTCCGCCAAAAGCGACCAAAGATAATAAATATNAACGCGAAGACCTTAATACGATTTCAAAAGTACCCTCTGTAAACAATAAACAAGTAAAAAATAATCAAAAGGCAAAACCTGGCTTAACCAAACTGCTCACATACTGTTATTGTGGTAACAGTTGGACGCTTTGCTAACATCGTCATTCAATGGTGTACACGAAGGAACCAGATAGGTCAATGTTGAAATGACACTTTAATCGTAACTATGACCACAGTATCACTACTTCGTCAGACTTCAAAATGTACTCATGCTGACCCAACAGCCACTTTACGTCCGCCAAAAGCGACCAAAGATAATAAATATCAATGTGTAGTTTTTGTAAAATAAGCAACCTTCCTGGTTTTTAATCCAGCTTGAGTACAGGCAAGAGCGATTGAAAACCATGGTAAGCCAAGCAATTAATGAAATGCAAATTCACATTTAAACAACAAGCTCTAAGTAAAACTAATTAAAAAACAGTAGGTAATATGTAAAACACATGACCCCTTCCACCTTTACTAATACATTTATGTAAATTAATGGAGCAATAGGTAGGGATAAATTATACACTGTCAAGGGGCATCGAGCCAGCCAAGTTCTCTTCCTCCATGCCAAAAAAAGGCATTTTATATAGCTTACAAGTACAACATGATGGGCAAAGAACAAAGAGCCATGCCGTTTCCATGTGTTATTTGTTTAACCAATGGCAAAATCAATACTGGTACGATCTGTTTTATCAAAAGTACGTCGGACATCTAGTTTACTCAGAAAATTCAATTTTGTCACAGTTATAACAAGGTCTTATGGTTCCTAAGAATTTTTAGTTTCCGTGTCGGGCGAATAAGAAATCTCGTGTGTTTTCTGCAGTAAGTAAATGCTGAATGTGGGTATTAAAAACCAGCAAAAACAAGACGATATTTTGGAATTTGTTTAATTCACTTTAAGTAAAAGGTTTTTATGACGTAATGACGTCAACACTTTTATACGTTTTGACGTCACCCGGCTGGAATACTCTTTGGGCCATATTTCGTAACAATGGACTCATAAAACAATTTACTCACTGTAAAAAAATTCGAAAAAATTCGGACTGCCTCGCGAATTTTAGCAAAATAATATCTTAAATAATCCTCCAGGAAACGGCACTGACGTAGTCAACGAGTTCGCCAATAATACCCGATTGTGACGTAATAAAACAGAAGACTGTACTTTTAATGAAGCAAAAAACTATGACAATAATAACCATTTCAAAAATATCTTTTTAAATTTGCAAATATCTAAACATCTGTACATCTATATACAATTCACAATAACTATGTCTCAGTACGTCGTACGTACAACATTTCCAATAAGGTAACCAGTCACAAACGACATCCTATTGTGATTAAATACTCAAAGTACATATCGTAGCCACTTAATATTTGACCGGGGGCAGAGGGAGACAGCGGAGTAATTAACAATCGTATCGCACAGTGCCTAACGCAGCATACCTATACAACGAAAAAAATTGGTCCTATGTCGGCTTAACATAAAATAGATGAAGTATCCAAAAAGCAGTAAAAACAACGTCAAAATCAGACGTTCTGTTTTTATGATTTATAAAAACGGATAACAACAATCCTTGGAGGCCGATGCGGTAAATTCCTGAACTCCTCAATTCGTTCTCCTTTTCAGTCAAACAAAATATAAACGGTATATTATATTTTACCCTAACTTCAAAAAGAAACAAAAAAAAATACCTACAAACTTTCTTCAAACTCTGGGTCGTATCACTTCTACTGAACTCGGTTCAAGAGAATCAATATTATACTAAATTGTTCACCTTCTTTCTAAAATTTCATCATATTTTCAAAATTTGCTTTTAGTTATTGTACATTCCCTCTCTTTTTCGAATAAACGAATCACCGTATTTACAGATATGATTTTTCCCCATAACATATCTGCTACAAAAAAACCTGGATTTATCGTCAATACCGCTCAATTTACGCACCAAGGTTATCTCTATCGGCTTAAAACAAAGATACGTTATCATATAAACTATTCGGTATAACTTTCGTACGAATTCTACTTCTCATTTGTACGTTTTAGGTTTCAAAATGCTTTAAGTTCTTTTGTGCAACATATAACGCGATATGCAGAAAAGGTAATAGTTTTTTTTCAGCAACGCTGTGAAACAAGCACTTTGACAAATTTTAGTAATTTCACTACTTAAACAAAAACTGTTATCGCGGATGATATATTAAAAAAGAACGAAATTTGAATGCAATAAATTCTATTTCATTCCCCTACGGGGTAGAACCACTTATTTTGGTTACCATTTAGGTTTCATTGTAGCTACGCTATTCACTGCAGCACACCCCCTACACGTTTTAAAAGATGTTGATAATAATCGGCATCGTACTGGGATTCGTTTGTTGAACTATGTCGCCTACGTTGTTCACAGTGACTTTTATTTCGCCGCCGCTCCCTACTTCGGTCTTTTCTATGGCTTTTATGTTCTTTTCGGGTTTTATCTCGGTCTCTTTTATGTGCACTATTCCGTTGGTGACTACTATGTTTGTGCCGGTCATGACTACGTGTCTTTGAGGTTTCCTCGGAGTGTGTACTACGCCGAGATTTTGATTTACTAGAACGACGATGGTCGGTTCGATGACGACTCCGACTTCGACTCTCTTTTTTATGGCTTCGATCTTCTTCATATGAGCTATCTGATTCACTGTCCGAAGGCGATTCTTCAAAACCATACCTTAAACTAAATTCATTACCAGTGTCTGTAAAACTAGTCGCAGATGACAATTGTAATGACAGTAGCTGTTGCTGTTGGTGTCTCTGTGCAGCAAGTTGTTGCTGTAACTGTTGCTGAAGATGTGGTTGACCTTGGAATTGATGTTGTTGTTGTTGTTGCTGTAAGGCTATGGCTTGTTGATACTGTTGTTCCTGTAGCTCTTGGCGAGCTTTAAGCAAAAGTTCCATTTGTTGCTGTGTCAGTTGTTGTGAAGCTGTCAAAGTACCTTGCGACGCCTGGAACTGCAAGGATTTATGCTGCAGTTCCAACTGGTGCTGTTGTTGTTGTTGTTGCTGTTGCTGCTGTTGCTGTTGTTGCTGCTGCAATTGTTGCTGCAATAACTGCTGCCGACGTTGTTCTTCAAGTTGAGCTAACCGAAGCTTTTCCTGCTCACCAATTTGTCTGGCAACCTCAGCTTGGCGCATATGTTCATAATATTGTTGGTGGTGGTGCGCAATCTGTTGCGGTGTTTGGTGCGGAGGTAAATGCTGCTGTTGTTGTTGTTGAATTTCAGAACTCACCTGTATATGTTGTGACTGAGGTTGGGGCAGAGGCTGGAACTGGGGTACGCCTGGCTGGTAATGATAACTTTGTTGATATGGAAGTTGGGAACCTGGGTTGCTGGCAGTGGAAGGCGCTTGTTGATACGGCTGCAGCGGTGTGGAAAGTTGCTGTTGTTGGAAATACTGGTTTTCGTGTGGTGCTCTGGGAATATTTGATGTCATGGATGGCGTGTATGTGGCACTTCGTTGATGTCTTTTACCCTGCCTTCCCTTTTGCTCCCGGGGCACTGGTGCACTATACTTTTGACTTAACACAGTCTCTATCTTATTTACGCAAGTATCAACCGTTGTGGTACTCGACGATTCAGTCTTATTTACCATATTCTTCAACAATAAACCTTTTTGCTTGGGCAAAAGCTTTAAAATAGGCTTCGTGGTCTTTACAGACGGCGGCTTTTCATCAAGCGGCACAGGGTTTTCAACAGTTTCGACAAGTTCTGTGGTAATTGTACTTTTTGGTTTTGTTGTCTGAGAATCGCGTGCCTCTGTTCGCGTTACGCCAGCAGAGTCGTTTTTCTTATTCAGTAAAAACTTTACATTCCTTCCGATCATTGGGGGCCTGGCAACTTTTGGTGCATGAAGCATGCGTGTCTTTTCCAAATGGTTAGCTGCAAGTAATGGTTCCTCTTTCTTTACACTTTGTTGTGGTGCTGTTTTCGTCTCTATTGAAGCATCTTTTTGTGATCCTTTCTGTTCTTCTGTTGATATCTTCCGCTCACTCTGTATTTCCTTTTTCTCTTCGTGTGTTACATTTTCTTGTACCTGTGTTTTCTTCAGTTCTTCTTCTGTTATCGTCTGGTTTTCTTGTAAAATCAGTGGATCCGAAATAGTACAGTTCGTTTTAACAAACTGTTCAACCAGCTTATGAGCTGCTTCAAAACTACTCTTATCGTTCAACAACTTTTCGTCACTTTTGCAACTTATCTCCGCTGCAGCTGCAGCTAATTTTTCGTTGGCTGGCTTTTCCTCCGCCTGCGATACCACTTCCTTTTCGATTCCAAATACGGGTCCTTTGGGTTGAGACGTCTTTACTGGTTTAATGGGAGATATGTTCTTTGGCAAAGGTGCTAGAGCAAATTGTCGTGTAGCTGGTGCCTGTTTTAAAAGTCGTTCTTGTGGTGGTTGAGGCGTTGAAGGTTTTCCATCATCCTTGAGTGATTTTGACGGTTGCGCATTATTCTTAATACTGATACTCTCTTCCATTCTGTCCCATCCTTGCAATAGCTTCTTGTCTGTGGCCTGCTGTTTATCCAAAACTACAGTCGGTGGTGTTTTGATGAGCTCCACCTTAGTTGACGCTATCTGCCCTGTGGTAGCTTCATTACTTTGTATAACTGCATCTGATTTCGGATGACTTGAAAACGTTTCATTGATATTTGTGCATGATGATTTCATTATTAGTTTTGAACGGTTTTCCTCTAATATTGAATCTGGAGCAAGTGTTTTTACCGAATCCTTGGCTAGGTTTTCCTCCTTCAAAATCGGTTTAAAAGGTGGTGCATTTGTATCTGACGTCTGAACGTATTCCCCTGCTGAATTAGATTTGAAGGAAAACGAATCTGGCATGGTTTCTAAAAGATTAACTTCTTTTCCAAGCGCTATTGGTGCCTTAGATTTATTATTTATTTCTTCTAAAATGGCTGCTGGTGTTTTAACAGTTTCATCTTCCCTTTCCTTGTGTTCTGAATCTGTATTTTTAGACTTACCCCCATCTGTGATTGTAACTGCATCTGACAAGTGAGTTATTTTGTCGAAAGATGCACTAACAATATCTTTGACGGTTTTTAGTTGTTTTTCTTCTAACGTTACACCACATTCTGTCTCGGCTTTAACGTTTAGGTCTACTTCTTCTTTCAGTTCTAGTATCTCGGTTGTTTCGCTACCTTTTCCAATAATCTCTACTTGCCTGGCGTCAACATCACCAGCTTCCATATTAATTAGTGCTTTTTCTTTTACTGGTGGATTTTCCTCCAACTTTGCTTTCTCGCCATCTCCGGCTACGATTTTTACCCCTAACTCTTTACAACGGTATAGTGAAGAATCTTCCAAAACGGAGCTCAGTTTACTATCCTCGTATACGTCACCGAAAGCTTTCCTATTCTTTTCATCTTTCAAACTTGTTGGCGTTTTATTTGGATTCTTTGCTAGTTTACTTTCCTTTGGCAGCTCGCTTACCGATCCCTTAACCTGTGCAATTTCAGTTTGCTTTTTCGTGGGATCGTCTGGACGATCATCAAAGCGTGCCTTTTTAGGAGCTAATTTAAAGTTTGTTAGCTCTGGCATAAGAGAAGGCAATCCTCTGGTGTTTGGTCCATCACTTAACTTCCTTTTCGTTACAATCCCCACCCCTGACTCTGGTTTTATACCATTGTTCTGAAATCGCGGGTTTCCAGGTGGGAACCTAGTAACTCGAAAACCTGGCTCTTCTCGTGGTGGTACTCCACGAAACCCTTCTGGAAAACGCATTCGCGGCTCATTCAAGTCTATATCCTCTGTGAAATCTTCCATTCTTTCCGCGGCTGGGTGTCTCATCCTAAAGAATGTTTCCCTTTCTTCTAAATCAAGAAATGGTGGTCCTTCTGGCCGTCTGAACTGAACAGGAACTCCAAATCCTGGGCGAAACCTTTCATGCTCAAACATTTCCCGTCCCATTTCATGAAATTCGGGTCCTATAAATTCCGGGCCTGGGCCAAATCCCTCTTCGAAGTCTGGTCCTGGTCCCAAACGTGGCGGAAATCGCCGTTCACTGAAAAATTCAATATCCATGTCAGGCAGGTCTCGCGGTGGGTGAAATTCACTATCAAGGTCAGGTGGAAATCGAGGCCGATAAAATAACGCCTCGCGTTCGAAGGGATTAATTCCTCTTCCAAATCCTGGACCAAAACGAGGACCCGGGTTCAATCCTTTAAAGAATTCTGGTTCACTGAAGTCATCTCCGGGTGTAGGTAGTATGCCATCTTCTAAAGGCGGCAAATTAAAGTACTCGTCTTCGTTTAATGGTCGAGGCACTGATTTATTCCAAATCCTTGCTATCTCTTCCATTAACATATTTGTCATTCTACGATGTGCTTTTTCATTCCAGTGAACTCCATCCTCAGCTCTGTGATGTAGGAAAAAACCAAATACGTGATCAAAATCGACAAAGTAAAATCCAGCTTCACTCACAATCTGCCTTGCTATGTGATTACATCGCTTCACATCATTGATCTTAACTACATCAACACCAGGTAGAGCCAAAAACCCTCCTTTTGATTTCAAATGAACTGGGGGTGTGGTTCCCCACAAAAAAATAGCTTTTGGGCATTCATTTTTCACTATTTCGAGTAATTTTTTCAAGTTCTCCTCGTAGTTTCGCAATCCTTTTTCACCATAGCGGTGGACATCCCACAAACATGAGTTCATGATTATCACGTCAGCATCCGCATTTTTCTTTATTACTGATTCTGTATATTCCCCATAAACAATGGTAACAAAAAAGTACTTGACTTTTATATTAGATTTATCGTATGAGTACAGTCGTACTTCTCTGTAATTGACCGAATTGCTCATTTCGCCCTTGACGCCACCTTCAAGAAGCTCATCACCAATAAAGCTTTCTTCTCCCTAGAGGAAACGACAATCAACAGTGAACAATCTACTTTAATCTTAACCAAGAGACGATGTTACATTAATTACAGCTTCAATAACAACAAAAAATGGGTTACTTTTTCTACTAAATAGTTATTTAGACGTTTTTATTATAATAGTTTGTTTTCTCGTTGTTAACTGGCTTGTGCAGTGCCTTCTTTAGGGGATAAAATTAGGCTTGTTCTTTAGACTTTTTTGAAGAGATTTCTTAGTTTACTCCAACTACAGGGCGCCCAAACCTGGCACTCTATATTTGTACGGTGCCGCATTAACCATTAAATCACAGCTCCAAAAACAAGTAATGTGTACTTACAAGAATGATCTGGTTAACGATGTAGCTGAAATTAATCAATTACTAATTACAAATGACCCGAGAGACCACAGGCATTATTTTGAATCTGGAAAGATCCAGCTTACATTTTCTATTTGTATTACGTATTTCACACAGTCCCAAATTCAATACATTTTTACACATTTTAGGACTACCTAAAAAATAGTTATCTGGTGAGATTTAATCACATGCCCATAAAGAAATAGTAGAATTTATCTCCTTAATCACATCCTCTATATGGAAGGCGGACCATAAATTAGGATGCATCTGTGAATAATCACCAAAAGTTATCTATGCTAAAGATGTTCTATTGTTGCATGGGGAGTAAAGTTAGGGGGGAGGCTCAAATCAATTGTACATCGGGTATCAAAACCAAAACACGAGCATCCTCGTCGAATGCCAAAATCAGCGATAACAAATGTGGAACGGATCTTGATTAAACGGCAAGCAAGCTTAAGGCTTGTCTACTATCCTACCAAACAGGCATTAAAGCTATTGGGAGAATTTAAAGGCTAATAAATATATTATTTTATTCAACATTCACAATTACTGTTTAAAATGTCAATTACCTTGACAAATCAGGTGACCATTTGGTGGGTCAGTATAATAGGCTGCTTAAACTCTTTTGCCAAAATTGCCAATAACGTGACGTGAAAACATTCCTGGTTGATGATTGAGTGTATACCAAAATTCTGTGGTAGATGGGATAAGCCTATTGTCTCTCATTAGGTGTGTACGAATGTTTTAAAACAGATGGTTTGATTTTTACCGCTAAATAGGTAAACACTGCTTTTTAAAATACATTTCATGGACAAAAGAAATTCAAAGTTTCAATTAAAGGACCTAATTCATGAATTGCAAGTCAACTTCAGTTTAATTATGCAATCAATTACTGTACTGTTTTCCATCCCAAAGTTCATCTCTACACCTTGCCGGCCCTTTTTTAACACTGTTTATTTAAAGGCATACAAAAACTTACCCAATTTCTATTGTTAACCAATGGCTTTTTAGCGTTTCAAAGGCTTTAGACTAACGGAATTTAGCCCTGAAACCCCAATATTAACGCACTAACAAATAATCCTGATTATTAAATTCTGGGAATTCTACATGTTACCTATGTTCCATAAATATGGTCCATCTGAGCCTCCAAGCCACTTTCACATTCTACTTTGGAGCTCCTTTGTTGAAAGCAATGTTTGTTTGAAGTAGTGACATGAACTTTTTTTTGGCCATGTGTTACATTATCGATGTCAATACGCTATGGAAAACCAGGTAGAACAACATCCACCTTGTTTACTCTGTAAAAAGTGTCCGTCAATTACGTTTGTACACCTTTACTGGGAGAGAGTGGACTGGAACTAATAATTTTATACGTCACAATAGTCCAAAGTCCAGCATCCAATAACAAGGAAAGCTATTTGCTGAAGTGGTTTTACCCTTGTCAGGGGTAACCACAAAAAAATCTAAAAAGCAAATTGGTTCTATTCCATTCACAAAAAATGTTATTCTCAAGTTACAGAGATTTAATGCTAAATCATGTTGACCGAGTTATTACTATTAGTCACCTGTTCCTCTCTAGAAAACTGCTTCAAACCACCTTTCTATTTAGTTATGTATTTAATGACGTCTAAATTACAATGAAACACTGAGAAAAGGGGGTATTCCATAAAACTGTTAGGCGGGAAAAAAAAGCACATTTAGCAAAGCCTGAAGTGCATGTGGCGTACATTTTTTATTAAAGGGAGAAGTATATTGCAGGTTGGCGAATTTCTTCAAATGTTTAATTTAGCAAAAATGGCATTTCAAAGGCATTTCGATACATTTCCTTCCCATGCTTTTCTTAACAATTTTTAATACAACAGCTATCTTTAACCTTAAAGACTGCAGAAAAACTTGATATCCTGGCCCAAGTCTCGGCTTGATGCTTTTCTACATACGCAACTACTCTTTATGTCGGTCGGGGTATCATTTCTAAAGTCGAAGACTAGAAGTGCTACCAATTAATCAAGACACTGCTATTTTCACAATGTCGATTGTCTCTTTGGGGTTATCGCGCAGAATAATTTCTTTGATTGAGTTTTATATTTCATACTGTAAACTAAAGGCCATATCATTATTATTACGATAACAAAACCATTTATCTCCGATTGTAGAGGCCATTACATAAAACGAAGATTCTGAAAAAAAACAAATAAGTACCCATTTTGTTACAAAAACCATGTGAATCAATCAAGCAAGCAATCACGAAATAAATAAATCACATGGTACCTTCTTTCTTAACTCTTTCTGTGTTAAATATCTTTTGTCTTGAATAAGAAGAACTAGGTCTTTGTATATGGACCGTTGTACTAAAACGAGAATAAGAACAAAATAAAGATCAGCTGGCAATATTTTTTATGACTTTCATGTCATTACGAAGAAGTAACATTGCCTGGCATCAACATAGGTGCCCTAAGTCTGTTTTCAGCCATTGTACCTGTAACAACTACTCCATGAGAAAGCAATACGTCAACCTACATAACGAGGCAATTCAAAGGAACTATGTTGCTCAAGAACATCGTTAAAAAACCCCCTCCGCTAATTACTTGCGAATTTTGACCCCCTGACTTGTGCTTTATTTTCAAAATGAAAAGGCATCAATTAACGACTAGGTGTTTGCGTTGCGTAGAGCACCCTTTTTCCTATTAATATATGAACTTTTTGCACCCCCGTCCCCCATCATCAATCATTATGATATTTTTGGAAAAAGAATTGCAAATAACAGCTGACATGAAAATGGAGAAAACAACTCATTTTTGGTACATAAAATAAAATAATCTGGGTCAACACCACTATACAACTTCACTATATAATGTGGTATCATGTCGCACCACTATAATTAATGAACACGTTATAAAAGTAGAAGCTACGAATCTTGCACACTAGCAAAAAATGGTACATGGTAAATGGTGTTTCTTGCTTATGCATTCATCTGATGTACATCTGATGAATGCGTAAGCAAGAAACTCAGTTACGTACTTTTATCAGAAATATTGAAATATAATTTTAACTTAGATTGGCTCTATTTTAGCAAATATTGAGCACTCTTTATATATATATGTAGCTTGAGTATATATATATATATATACATATAAGAAAAGTAAGAAAAGTGAATGTATGAATCGGATGTATGAAACTCTGAGTTCTGTAAAGTTAGAGTTTTTCTTACTCATACATCCGATTATATGATAGCTCCTACGTCTTAATGTGGTAGAGCACTGTTGTTGATGACATTTCATATGCATTTGTTAATATAAGAAGCTCCTGNGCAAATATTGAGCACTCTTTATATATATATATATATATATATATATATATATATATATATATATGTAGCTTGAGTATATATATATATATACATATAAGAAAAGTAAGAAAAGTGAATGTATGAATCGGATGTATGAAACTCTGAGTTCTGTAAAGTTAGAGTTTTTCTTACTCATACATCCGATTATATGATAGCTCCTACGTCTTAATGTGGTAGAGCACTGTTGTTGATGACATTTCATATGCATTTGTTAATATAAGAAGCTCCTGATATTTTATCCGTAGAGCACTCTGTTTTGTTATCATCAATGGAGAAAATAAACTTCGCTTACTCCTTGAAAAATATTCCTATTCCAGACCAAAATACATACAAGCTGGAGCTTATTGATAAAATCGAAGCAGTCATTAAACGTATGCGATGGAAAATGTATTGGATTAATAACTTGAAAGACAACTCTAAACCACCACAGGAAACATTCGGTTTCAAATCCAGGAATACACCTCCACCCTGTCGTGAGTTAGAACAGTTTGAATACGAACTCTTCGATTTGTACGAATCAGTCACATTTCGTAACCATTCCGATAGATTCCAGCGGAAGTTAAACAAAGATATTTAAAATATTCGAAAATCAAAGGAAGTGTTTGTTTTTGCCGATAAAACTTCGAACATATATGCTATGCCAGTTGAACAGCACAACGCATTATTAAAGGACAATGTCACAAAAACGTATCAAAAGGCACCACATCTCTTTGAGACAGATATACACCATGAAGCCAAAAATATTACATCGCCATATAATGTTGACAACCTTGCAGAATCCCTAGCCAATTCACCTGCGTTTATCAGCTTAAAAGACCACAAGGAAAACTTCAACCAAAAACACCCTTGCCGTCTCATCAACCCGTGCAAAAGTGAAACTGGCATAATTAGTAAAACGATCCTAGATCGCATCAACTCGGACCTTCGTCGTAAACTATTGGTTAATCAGTGGAAGAACACAGACCCAGTTTTAGAATGGTTTTCATCAATTAAAAACAAATCGTCGTGTACTTTCGTTCAAATGGACATCAAGGAATTCTATCCATCCATAACAAAGGATATCTTAGATAAAACCTTGAACTTCACAGACAAGGACATTAGAACTATCCTTCACTGCCGGAAGTCGCTCTTGTTTTTCAGTGATAATGCGTGGAAGAAAAAAGCCTCACATGATCCGTTTCATGTAACAATGGGAAGCTTCGACGGAGCTGAGGTCTGTGAGTTAGTAGGTATATTCATTCTACATAAGCTCTCCACGATTGTGAACAAAACAGACACAGGACTATACCGCGACGATGGTTTATTGGTATTACGTAATTCAACCAGGAGGACTGCAGACATTAAACNTATCTTAGATAAAACCTTGAACTTCACAGACAAGGACATTAGAACTATCCTTCACTGCCGGAAGTCGCTCTTGTTTTTCAGTGATAATGCGTGGAAGAAAAAAGCCTCACATGATCCGTTTCATGTAACAATGGGAAGCTTCGACGGAGCTGAGGTCTGTGAGTTAGTAGGTATATTCATTCTACATAAGCTCTCCACGATTGTGAACAAAACAGACACAGGACTATACCGCGACGATGGTTTATTGGTATTACGTAATTCAACCAGGAGGACTGCAGACATTAAACGTAAAGAAAACATTAAGATCTTCAAAAACATTGGATTCGATATCGAGATCAACACTAACCTGAAAATGGTTGACTTTCTAGATGTTACCCTGGATTTAACCACCGGCACTTTCAGATCATATAAAAAGCCAAACGACCACCTGCAGTATGTTCATACCTCGTCAAACCATCCCGCGAACATACTGAGACAACTTCCGACCTCCATAAACGATAGACTCGCAAGGAACTCTTCGAATCAAGCAATTTTTGACCAGGCTAAAACAGAATACGAAGACGCTCTCCGAAACAGCGGTTACCGTACGCAGAACCTATCCTACAAAAAATCTGAAAAAAGCAACCACCCCAAGAGGAATAGAAAAAGAAATATCATATGGTTTAACCCGCCCTTTTATAAGGATGTATCAACCAATGTTGCGAAATCATTCTTGAACCTTATTGATAAACACTTTACGAACAGAAACACCCTCCAAAAATTTTTTAATAAGAACAATGTAAAAGTCAGCTATAGCTGTACGGAAAATATACGTTCCATCATCAATTCACACAACAAGAAAATTACGTCACGTGCTACAGCAGAAATTCCTCCGTGCAATTGCAGAATCAAAGAAAATTGTCCACTGAAAGGAAAGTGCAGAACATCATCCGTTATTTACCAATGCAAAGTTACGGCACCGAATCAACCAACAAAATGCTACATTGGGCTGACCGAAAAAGAATTTAAACAACGATTTAATGGTCACAAGAACTCCTTCGACAACGAAAAGTATAAAAATAATACTACGTTATCAACGTACGNTTGTCAACATTTTCAAAATAAAATTTCATACTTTGTTGAGCTGGTGTATTTTCATTCAACCGTAAAACATGTCCAAGTATTTTCCATCTGGCTTTCTTGATTTCATTACTTATTGGTATTGCATCACTCATTTCATATAACGCAGCATTCGATACTCTGTCTCTCCAATTATGTCTCCAAATTTTTCTTAATTGCTTTCTATGGAATGCATTCATTGAATCCTCCTCTTTCTTTGTCATTCCCCAGTACCAGAGTTAGACGTTAATACAGGTTTGACTAGCACATTATATAATTTTAAACGCTTCTTGATATGTAATTTACCATTTCTAATCCAAATTTTGTTCATTTCATTAAAAGCTGCAGAAGCCAAACATTTCCTTCTTGTAATGCCCTAAGAGTCACCTAACAAACTACCAAGCTTCCTGACTCCTCTCCACTTTTCTGATAATTTATCCCCTCTTTCTGTGATAGTTTGCTCAGTTTTATCTGGGTTTACTTTCAGATTACCTTGCCCTAGTATATTTTCAACATTATCAGTGACTACTTTGCATTTATATTCACTTTCAATCATGAAATCAGTGTCATCAGCGTAAACAAGTTCACTAGGTAGAGATGAATATTTAATGTAATAATGATCATAGTTTAGTGTGTTAGTGTTTACAAAATACCTAACTTTCCTTAATTCTTTCTCTAGATAAACATTGAAAAATGTTCCACTTCTACCATCCCCTTGAGGAGAACCAATATTACTTTCAAAAACATCATCCTTGTCATATATTTCATCCTTAATAGCAATCGTTGTTTCACTAAGAAGTGCTCTGCACAATCTGATTTCATTGTCATCTAAAAATTTCTCTAGTTCTTTCAAAAGTTCAGATCTATTAATAGTGTCAAAAGCTGACAATATGTCTATTCCAGTACCTAAGAATCTGTACATATTTCCGAGCAGCTGCACAGATCCATCTATATGCCCACACAATATCAGTAGTACTCCTGCCTTTGCGGTATGCACTTTGTGTGTCAGACAAATAAACATCTACTTTTCCTTTAATCCTCTAGAGTGTTACATTGGATAAAATCTTCCTTAACGATGGCAATAAATTTATCGGTCTGAGATTTTCAACAGGTCCTCTCTCCTTCCCAGGTTTTGGAATATATTTCAGGAAAGACTTACTAATGTTAAAATTTTCACTACCCTCAACTACTTTGTTTAATACCATTGCCACTTCTTCATTTAAATCTGCATATTTAACCATTTCTACTGTGATATTGTCATGTCCTGGTGCTTTGTTGTTTTTCATCTTTTGAATACATAACCTTACTTCTTTGCTACTTATTGGATTATTTAGTGGTTTATTCATATAATCTTCTTTTATCTTAACAATACTCTGTTGATTTAGATCATAGAACTTTGAATGATAATAGTTTTTGACAGTTTCATGAATTTCTCTACTATTTGTTATTTTTCTATTATTTTTGTCATATATAAATAAATTCTCGCTCTTATCTTGATGCAGTGTACGTACAACCTCGAACATTCTACAATCATCTTTTGTTTCAGAAATAACATGTACTATTTTATCAATTTGCTTTTTGCATGTTTTTTTTACCTCTCTTTGAATAACTTTGTAATTTTCTTTCTTTCTTTTTTTATTTTTAGGTAATGTTCAGTGTTACCACAATTTTGTACTTGTATGCGGAAGTTCTTGCTAGTTTCTGATAGATAATCAATGTTAGCATTGTAGTGTTTAACATTCTTCTCATTTTTGAATTTTCCTAAAATCTCATCAACAGTTTCAATAATTGCATTTTTCATTTCATCCCATTTTACTTCCTTTTCTATCATCTTTTCTTTTAACACACTCTTATAAGCTTCCCTTGTATCCTCATCATTCACTAAACGCCTTGTGTCATATCTAATATCTGTTCTCTTCTTTACCTTCTTGTAAAATCTGTACAATTGAATATCTGAATGACATACTACTATTCTGTGGTCACTGTCCACTTTTGTTCCAGAATACGATCTTGCNTTTTTCATTTCATCCCATTTTACTTCCTTTTCTATCATCTTTTCTTTTAACACACTCTTATAAGCTTCCCTTGTATCCTCATCATTCACTAAACGCCTTGTGTCATATCTAATATCTGTTCTCTTCTTTACCTTCTTGTAAAATCTGTACAATTGAATATCTGAATGACATACTACTATTCTGTGGTCACTGTCCACTTTTGTTCCAGAATACGATCTTGCATCAGTTAGTAAGTGTTTTTTATTTCGAGGTATTATTACATAGTCAATTTGGTTATAAATTGTTACTAATGTATTTGTTTCCTTCTCCTTACTTATATTCTGCCATGTAGTTTGATGTCTTGCTGGATGCTGGAAGCATCTATTACCAATTATCAGATCATGAGAGTCACAAAAGTCAAGAAGTGCCTGACTACTTGCATTCCTTAACCCTCTTGAATACTGTCCAATACTTCTTTCACCTGGTAGTTGTCTTCCAATTTTTGCATTGAAATCCCCGGCTATAACAGTGTAACTCCCTGTCATGTTCTTAAAAGTCAAAAATAAATAATTTAGTACATCATAGAGTTCATCAATTTCTGTCGAATTGTCTTTTACTCTCTGTGTATGCGGAGCATATACGTTAATAATGTTTATCAAAATTGCTTTTCTATTTTTATCATTCATTTTTAGCTGTAAAACGGAAATCCTGTCATTTACCCTCCAGTACTTATGTATGTGGTCTTTCCAAGTATCCGATATAATAAATCCATTTCCATAGTGTTTGCTGTCAGATTTTAAACAAATCAGCCTGCACCCTTTTACATTTCTATCCAGATCATTTTTTATTTTTGTCTCTTGTAAACAACATACATCGATTCGATATTTATATATATCTGCTGCTAAATGTTCTTGTTTAAGTTCTTTAGTCAGCCCACGAACATTAAACATTGCTAAATTTAGCATCTTTATCATATTGTAGGACTGTTCTGGAAGGGCATACGAAAAGCAACACTTGCTTTTCGTATGCCCATCCATAGTCTGCTGGTCCCACCAACAGACTATGGAAGTGGCACAATCTTAAAGTGGCACCAAAATAGGTATGTACATGGTTGCAGTGTTGCTATCCCTCCTACACTGCTGTAAAACATGGAACCACACTGCTGACAAAGAAAAACAATACACAATACCTAAACATGTGAGAATTTAGAAAAGATTTACAGGCACTTTTGAAAATTTTTGTTTAATTTTTCAACACAACTTATGAAAACATCTTATGTGTCAGGAAAACAATTACCTCTTAGCAGCTTTTGTCACTGAAGCAATCTAAACCTTAATCATAATATTTTTCTAAGATGGAAGGAGGCATACAGTTTCCTCCTGTCTGTTGTCATTTACCTTGTTCCCTTCAAAATCTTAATCAAAATTGGTAATTGTATTTGTGTCCCTGAGGATATTTTGCAGTATTTTGCAGAGTTTCTTTGAAGGCAAACTGATTCATACAAACCAATGACTTTTTCACATAGTTTGGGAAAGAAATTATTATCCAGATGGATTTAGCATTTTATTTTTCAAAAATGTACAGCCATTGTTAAAAACTGTCCATAAAACTTTCAAAATTGCTTCACTGATTGAAACTGTTGTGTTAAAATACAAATCTCTTTCATGTAGAGGATATTTGGAATACAGAGTGTGCCATTTTTGAAAGTATTGGGGCTAATCTTTGTCTGGTGAATCAAAAGCACAGCTTTGATACACACAGTCAGGAAATATACAAAAAATAAAAACCTTAAATAGTACTGTAGACAACTGACAACAAGTAACATTTTAAACTGTTTTTGAATAACTGTCACTGATTGAGAATACAAAGAACCATTGTCATGATTCACCACTCTCATTGTCTGTGTGGGCTGGGTGTATTTTTTCGAAAGGGAAGCAATATCTTGCTGTTGAGTGTTCATAGCTCAATCACTTTGGTGAAAATATATCTAACATATTAAAAGATGCAGCATTTTCTAAATTAATAAGTATCTAGACAATGATTTTAATTGCTTCCCTAAGCACTGACATCACTCCTAGATATATGTGGTCTGCCTCTTGGATTTTGCTAATTGGAGCAATGACTTCAAGCACATTGCATTGATGGAGCAGTACATGTGGTCAGTCTGACTTGACCACCATGGTAGCATTTTAGCAGTCAATGAATGTGAAAATCCAGTAAAATAGTTTAGTTTTTATGTGAAAATTAAGTTGACGTTTAATTTATTGAGTGCTGCCAGAACATTTAGAACAAATAATGGTAATGTCCATGAAAACTGTCAATCATGTAAAATCAGCTGGTAAAATGCATTGTGACACCCACCATAATATGGCTGATTTTTCTACTGATTGTACCTATTAACAGCACAAGTCTATTTGAAATTTTATATAGTTTAGAAATCATTTGAATTTAAAAATTGACAAAATGTACCCAAATTTTTCTACTCCCATCATTTTCCACTGCAGCTAGAATATCAATTCAAACATTTGAATTTTCCTGTTGGTTTCACTGGGATAAACTAAACCCTGTTATGCAACTACTATTATAAATGAAGAATCTGAAAATGTAGGCAAATTCAACAATGTGTACTTAAATGTGTCAATACCATATTTTAATGCTCTCCTTGACACTTTGTGTGTCATACTCTTTCAATTTAATAAGAGTCACAATTTAATTATCTTGCAGATGGAATTAGAATCTGGCACATAGCAGATATCTTTTATGTTGGCCATGAAAAAGACCTTGAGAAATAACCTGGGTGCATAAAATTAACAAAAAATCATGTTGTACTGTATCCAGTTCCCTTGCAATTCCAATCCAGCACTTCCCATCATACACTTATGAAATCACAAAAATCAAAGTGAAAAAGTTTAATGGTTCAAAGTTTAATCCAATGTGAAAAGGTTCAATGTGAAAAACAAAGGTGGAATTAAAACCTTTTCTTTCTCTATAACTAATTAGAAGTCAAATATAAGCTGAAATGTCCATTGTATGCTTTTTGTTCTGTAAATATATAAAAATGAATACAAAAAATGTGTTCTGCTCTACATTATCAAGATAAAACAGTGTTTGACATTAAAACTTACAAATTGTTCCAAATTGGATCCCAACTAATCATCATAGCATAACCCTTCTATTTTATGATTAAGTAAAACTGAGAAAAATTCTGGTTTACTAAATATATACTCTATATATTGTTAGGTATTTTACACTTTAATCCACTTGAAGGGGTTTCGTGAAATCACATTGATTAGACAATAGTTTAACACTGATTTCATGAGTGGCCCCATCCAGACTCTAACCCACACAGGTAGTCCTAAAATTACAGGTACATTAAGAAATAAAGAAATTAAACTCCTTCAGTCAACCAAGCCCTACTTAAGACCAGATACAATTTCAAAATTTTACTGCCATATTAGGATGGAATAAAAGATACTGCATATCAGCTTTTCAGTCCCCTCGAAAATAATTGTCTTGAATGCAGATTTCACTTTATCTCCCCCATCTAAATTACACAAATAATTGAAGTGGTGGTCAGCTTGGTGGTTTCTGAATAAGTCATAAGACCCTTTAGTCTCCAAACAGCCATCACATACTTCCTATGTAATTTTGGGTCCAAAGTAAGCTTGTTTACAAAAAAAATTAATAAACTATAGCCAAAATTTTCTAAGTGCTAAATATATCTTCGAATTTTACTGATTCTGTATGTGCCAATTTTACTTCAGCTCTTTGGTGACTTTAGCATTTGATACACTCCAACAGGTATGATGGCTGGTACAGATAATATTACTGAATGAAAACTTCATGCTTTCAGATAGCAAGTGTGGCACAAACTTAGCAAATATCCATCACACAGAATTTTGTACACATTACATGGATGATGACTATTGGCCCATATCCAACCCATTGTTTAAGAACATTTGTAATCAGAAAAGACACAAAATACATTGAATATGGGTATGAGGAAAATCTGATTATCCATGCAGCCTTTATCCAGCCAAAAATGCATTATATCACATATTTTAAAATTTTTATACATTAGATACTTGATATTCATGGGTCATCATTGTAAATTCTATCATTTGTAGATGGTGTAATAAGTAGTGTCATGTTGTAAATACTGAAATACAAAAAATTATGTTATGCTGTAATTTAAGAGTCTCACGGAAACACAAGGTGGGCATGAGAAAGAGCAGTGAGTGGAAGAATCTGATGAACATCGTTAAAGTGGAAGTTACATCAGCTATTTCAATAAGATCACAGACTCCTATTAAAACCAGGAGGAAACTATTCAAACTGATAGTAAGGTTGACAATGTTTTTCCACTCTGAAAAATGGCCTATGAAAGCAAAACGTAGAAAAATGCTTGAGTGAGCAGAAATGACAATGTTGAGAAGGACGAGCCACTTAAACTGGAACAATTTTGTATCAAATTATGAAATACAGAGAATAACTGGTGTACCAGAAATAAGAGGAGCATATTGAATTATTGAAGATATTGAATTTTTATAAATATAGANTGGAAGTTACATCAGCTATTTCAATAAGATCACAGACTCCTATTAAAACCAGGAGGAAACTATTCAAACTGATAGTAAGGTTGACAATGTTTTTCCACTCTGAAAAATGGCCTATGAAAGCAAAACGTAGAAAAATGCTTGAGTGAGCAGAAATGACAATGTTGAGAAGGACGAGCCACTTAAACTGGAACAATTTTGTATCAAATTATGAAATACAGAGAATAACTGGTGTACCAGAAATAAGAGGAGCATATTGAATTATTGAAGATATTGAATTTTTAAGGTAGAAGGGAAAGAGATCAACCTCAAAAAACACTGTCTGGTTTAATAAAGCTGGATTAGGGGGAAACAGGATTAAATTTATCAGATACAGGAAGCAAAGACTTCTGGCATAAAAGCATGTTGTTTTTTTGTTTTGCTTTCTTGGTTTTAATGTCATTTTCCCCCAGTAACTGGGGTTCAGATGGTGCCCTTCACAGGGACCTTGTTTTGGCAGTGAGGAAGTTCTTGGCCAGATGTCATTCCTGATGCCAACCAATGGCTTTTTCTTTTGTGAAAGTCACCCACTTTGGGAATTGAACTCAGAATTCTTGGTTACAGTGCAGTTGCACTAGCCATTAAGCCACAGCTCCTCCTGTGACAAATGCTTTTTGAATAGCAAAAATTGCCACAAAAATATACAATTTTTTCTATATGACAGTGAGGTAATAAAATTACAAAAATTAGATTAACTAAAGCTGTTCAAAATTCACAGCCATTCCAATTTATCCCCATTTTCTAAAATTTTTAAAGTAAAAGGGTGTGTGATCTGCTTTGCTTAATAAAGTAATAACTTCACCAAAATAAACAGTATATTAACTAAAATTGGCAGACATAGTATTTCAAACATGCTGATTATAAAAATTCAGGTTTAGCTTTGTGGATTAAACAAATGTATTGCCATGGTACTCAAAGTGTACTTGTAGCACATTTTAGGGACAAATGACATGTTAATGCATTTGTTTGAGTTTCAAAGTTAAAGCTTGGATCTTGAAAATTCTGAACTCTATGGACTCAAAGGAAGCCACAGATATAGGAGCTTGATCATGTCATAAGTTATAAGCTTTTTCTGAGCTATGCTTTGAGAGAGACTTCTCCCATCATAAGGTTACTGAAGTGACTAGGAATGCCTGAATTTGATGGTAATGAATCATCATGTTCAAGAAGGTCCTCCACAATTCGTAAGGTGTCATCAACAGTGATACTTGTGTATAATGATGTGACATCAACAGAGACCATGTTATCATTTGCCTGGATTCTTTGCTGTGCAATGAAGGCAACAAAAGCAGTGCTATTGTTGCAGTTGTGTGGATTCATCCTTGTGTATGGACACAGGAAGTCAGCTGTGTAATGTAAAAGTGAATAAAGTGGACTTCCAGAGTAAGCAACAATTGGACATATTCATACATTTGGCTTGTATACTTTTGCTAATCTATACTGTGGTAAAGACGAGTCTTTGGACTTTAATCTGTGGCAGAGACAGTTATCAAGGAGATGGTTTTTCTGTAGAGCAATTAGTGCTTTGCTGACTTTGGTCTTCACTGAGTTCATTGGGCTGCACTTAACTGTGGTATATGATCCATTGCTGAGTTGTTCCTGGCACTTTTGGATGCATTCAGCTTTGTTAAGGAAGACTGTCACACATCCTTTGTCAGCTGGTAGGATGAAGATCGAACCATTGTTCTTTAGGGTCTTTGTGGGGCATTATTCTGTTTTCATGCAGTTGTCAATGGGTACTTTGGAGGATTGATGGGGAAGGCTTATTTTTCCTCGGATTGTGTCTCCTTCAGTTTTTGGCAAGGTCTTTCACTCCTGTTTCCACTGCCATGACAATCTCCTTTGCAGGGATGACATTGGGAGTTACAGAAAAATTCTAACCTTTCACAAGAATGGATTTCTCTGTTTGTGACAGTGTCCAACTAGACAGATTGACAACACAATTAGACTTATTCTGTGGCTTCTGGTTCTCAAACTTCTTTTATTGTCTTTCCCTGGTAAAGTGCAATCTTTGTTTGTATTTCCTGATAGTGAATGGTACTTAGTCTACTTGAAAGGAAAGATTCAGCTTCTTGAAGATAAGAAGATTAGTAACCTTTGAAACATACAAGTCTGTGTTACATGAAGAATACCATTGACCACCTAAAACAAACTCTTCGACAACACAACATTCAATACTCCTTCCTCAGTACACCTACCTTAAAGAAGGTTCTGTAAAAATCAAAGGACCCAGTCACACTTGAAGAGAGGAACAGTGCAGTTTACAAACTACAATGCAAGAATTGTCTTGCTGCCTAAATTGGTGAATCAAAGCATTTCTTGGGTCAAAGGAAAAATAGAAAAAAGAACACAAGAGAGCTGTTCAAAAGGGTGACACCAAGAAACATGAAATAGCTGCACACTGCTGGGCAAAAGATCACACTTTTGACTGGGAAAAAAAGATTATAGGTAAGGAAATCAACACAACATGAAAAATAAAAGAAGCAATCTATTCCCTACAGCATAGTAATCACATCAACAGTATACCATACACTCTTCTAGAAAGATGCCTTCCAGCAGTACAGAAAGAAGCACAACAAACATAACATAGGTATAATTCCACTCCCCACAACAACTCAATCCCTGTTTACATGTAGATCTGTACTGCCAAAGTACAAAACAGCCATTCCTAGTCACTTTAGTAGCCTGACAATGGGAAAAGTACCTCTTAAAGCATAGCTCAGAAAAAGCCTATGATTCATGACAAGATAAAGCTCCTACATCTATTAAAACCTGCATGTTTAGAATCAACATGTTAAAAATACCATAAGCACTAAATTTCATCATTAGAAGGTTACACAAACAATGTTAAAAGTGTTGCACTCTTTTGCTTCCAACACTCTGGAAATTGGGATAAATTGGAAAGACCATACCTTTCAATCACCTCTGATAGTCTTAAAACTTTCACAATTTTTTACCTCTATGACACAAAATATTTTTTAAATTATAAAAATCTGATATAATGTTGTTTCTTTGTTGCAACAGATGATAGGCACAGCAGGCAGAGAATTTAGAAAAATAGCCTTATTTAATACTAAGCATTGGCACTAGCATTATCTAATATCTATACCAATGACAACCCACATTACCCAATCATCTCCACCATGTATAAAAGTAAGCAGTTCAACAGCACTACACTCCCAATTTATTGAAAAGATTTGGAGCTTCTTTCTTTCTCAAATCACCTTTAAAAAGCTAGGCCATACTTCATAAAATTTTGCCAAAATTTTATTTTTACTATTCATTATTAGTACCTCAGTAAATGTTCTGATCTTTAATATTTTATTGCATTTACGATCTCATCTTTATTGAGGGCAATTATTTGAGCTAATGTTTGAATAAAACTACAAACATCATGCTTAAATAGTTGATGACAATGTTATTTCTATTAAATGATGCTGGTCTTGAGAAAAAATGATGTTTTTGGAACAAACAGTTCTACTCCTTCAGTGAACCTCACTAAAAACAACAAAATACTTTCAAATGATAAAACTCCAAAGCCTTTTATATCCCTCTTGAAATTTCATCCTTGCATAAGTATCATTTTTATCAACAATCTGATGTCCGAGATTAAAGAAATGCACAGGTCATTAAGTTGCCTCTCTTGCCTAGGCACCTAGTTCTAATTCTGCATCAGTCTCTTCCTCTTTGTCCTTAGTAAAAACCAAAAGCTCTCTTGACTAACCAAAAAATTTGAAGGTCATACTTTTCTAAACAACACTTCATTGCAGCTTTATAATCAAAAGTGTAAACTAGGAAACCATATCTGTTTTATTGGTCAAGATGAATTGAATGCCAATCAATATTGTTTGATTTTCACTGGTAATATCCAATTGTCCAAGGTACTGCCTTTTCACCCTACAATTATGGTCTAAGCTTTAGATTAACCATGCCATGACCAGACCCATTTGTTTTCAACCCTGTCCTGCAAAAGGATATAATTACCAGAAGAGAACTACCCCAATCACAATCATTTCAATAATCTGGAGAAGCTCTAATTGTGAAATGAGGTGTAAAAAAGTTATTCCTGTGTGCTTATGAATAGTACAAAAATGCATCTCTAACTGCATCATGTACAATTAATGTTATAGTGAAGAGTCATATGACTTTACAGACAGGGTTTAACTTCTTAGCATAAGACCAGTTCAAATGAAATAACACCTTTCTATACAGCCTCACTGATGAAAAAAATCCTACTTATTATTCCCATAAAATTGTCATTCACAAGGCTGTGTGTAGAAGCAAACCATTTTTGAAACAGTCTCACATTATCAACATATATAGAATGTAAAGTTTTTCATGGAGGGTAAAGTACATCAGCCTTCTTCTTCATCTTTTGGCTGCTCCCTGTTAGGGGTTGCCCCAATGGATCATATACCTCCATTTTGAACAGTCAGCAGAATCTTCCCTTCTCACTCCCATCCCCCTCATGAACTACACATCAGTAAGGGGCCAAAACTGGTTTATTAATTTAATTAAGTAGTACAGCTAACTTTCAGCAGTACTCTGATCTGTCATGCCCTGGTGGTTCACTTGTTGCAGATTCCTTTTAATTTATCATTACTTAAAACACAATGATTTTTTCAATGGAGGCTCTTCTATACTAAACACATAATATTTGAGAACAGTATCCTCTATTTTAAAAAAATGGACTGACTTTAAAACTTCTGTTGGCAAATGTTTCCATATTTCTATTACACATTGCAAAAAAATGTTCTGGTGCAAGGTTGTTTTATATCTTAGCTTTCTTAACTTGTAGCTGTGGTCTCTGGTATTTCTATCCATATCAAGAATAAATAGGCCTTTCAAGTTTTCTACACTCTCCAATTTTACTTGTAGGTCTTCATTAAATCACCTCTCCTTCTTACAAAAAACCATTTAGAGATACCCATTTTCCAAGTCTTTGTTCATGGGAGTTCTTTCAGACCAGGAAAAATTTTATTGATCTAAGCACATCCTCTATGAGCTTTTTGTTTATTTAACATGTCAACTGATGCTAAATATTGTTTAAAAGTTTTATTTTATAAGCAACCATGCTAAATTTCTGAACTCACAACCAACAACTTTGAAAAAACTGTAAAACTACCAAATCAATGAGAAAAGTTTGTATAAATTTTATGGTGAAAAAAATGCTAACTATAGCACACTTAGTTCTGTAGAATATGCAACCAAAAGCTAAGTTGTCTATTGTTAAACTGCGTGGTATGAAAACACATTAGTGTAAGATCTATCAACTCTTGAGAATTTTTTAGGGAAAACACTGCTAGATCACTGAATACATTGACAAAATCACTGAATGAGTTTACCAGTTAAAAAGATGACAAAAAAGATTAATAATCAATAATTACTTTCCCANCTAAATTTCTGAACTCACAACCAACAACTTTGAAAAAACTGTAAAACTACCAAATCAATGAGAAAAGTTTGTATAAATTATATGGTGAAAAAAATGCTAACTATAGCACACTTAGTTCTGTAGAATATGCAACCAAAAGCTAAGTTGTCTATTGTTAAACTGCGTGGTATGAAAACAAATTAGTGTAAGATCTGACAACTCTTGAGAATTTTTTAGGGAAAACACTGCTAGATCACTGAATACATTGACAAAATCACTGAATGAGTTTACCAGTTAAAAAGATGACAAAAAAGATTTGCCATTGCCCCATTCCCTCGATGCTGCCCCTGAACGATGTCTAATTAACAATTATGGTCATGATTCTCCTGCTGATAGTTTATCACGGGCAAAGAAAATTTAAAACACAACCAGACTCTTTTAGTAATCTTTGAATAATACTTGCAAGTAAATATTAAATGTGCTAGCTCTAAGTCTCGTCAAATTATCACAAAAGATCTTTGTGCCCCTCCCCCCTTCTAAAAATACTTCAAAATGGGCAAATTTCGTGTCATATACCATTTCATTTAAAAGGATAGCGCGTTACAAGTCTTTCGTGGCATTGTATTCTATACCCAAAACAAAGTGGTCCTAATAATAAACCTATCATGAGTTGAAGGTAATACCCTGAAATATGTTGGGAATGATGTAGAGTCAGCGATAACCAACATCAACCAAGCCTCTTATACATAGGTATCTATTCAGGCGAAATACTCTTCGCTTTCTGGGCCGCGTTTACGGTGTACTTACAGCTCAAATCCTTTCCTGGTTGCCTCGAGAATAATATAGTGTAAGTTAAGAAAAATCTGTAACAAGGTATAATTCTAAATAGTTTTTTCCCCTTCGATCTCAACAAGCATTTCAGGTCATTTGCATTTGGCAATCTTGTTCTGCGCAAGGCAGGTGCGCGATTGTCTGGGAGAAAATCTTTTTATGGTAAAATATATCAGTGTCGTAAAACTGCCACTTAATACTACCTAAAATAGTGAATCCTGATTTCTACTAGTTGCTTCCAACTACAAATAGGTCTGTTAGAAATGCTTCAAGTCATAAATAAACTGTACGATTCTTTGACAAGCAGCTGAAATATAAACCTTGCATCTTTACCTGAGTCACCAACGATAACGACGGTCTTCCCAAACAACAGCTTGCGTACATCCTCGGGAAGGTATATTGCCGACATTGCTTAAAATACATGAATCGGACGTCTTTCGTGCAATGCCTCTAGCTCTTATGTGAGGGTGGCTTTCGAAGCACAATTTTGGAGCATTCCAACAGTTCTTGGAACTCCATTACACTAACAATGCCACATGTCGTCCAACATGAGACTTTTTCTCCAGTAAATTATGATAATTTAGAAACACAGCAAAACAAAACCAAATCGAGACTTTGGCTGTAAAATCCCTCAGCCTCGCTTCAAACCGAGGACAATTTTGACAATGGTAACAAAAATCACTCCTTGAACCCTGGCATAACAAGAGATCATTGTGCCAGGGTTCAAGAAGTGACGTTTCCGATATAACAAAGACAGCTGAAACAAACAAAAGTCATCCCATCGCACCACAGAAACAATAGCGAAACCCCTAGAAATAAGTGCAGCGTTTAACATGCAATAATTATCTGGGTGAATACTGCTTGGGAAACTCTGTAAGCTTGGAAATGTAATCTTTTGGTTTCTTGACCCAGGTTGAATATGTAGGGAATATCAACGCACGGCATTGATGCCAAAGGACCAATGAAAAGCCAATTATAACCATAGGAACGTTATTAAGATTGATTTTATTCGCTAATCAGCATTACCAAGTAGTTCATACTGGAACATCCTTTGGTATATATAATAATTGATCATAGGAAGAGTATACGCCTGTTGCGTCTTCTGGCATGAGAGAGAGAGGGGGAGGGGGGAGAGGTTAGTATAAACGTTTACATATTAGTAAGTAAATAGTAAGTAGTGGTTGCATTCATTGCATACTTACTTGAGCTGCAGTGATACCAGGGATGTAGGAAGGTGGAAGGTATAATTCAAAAAGTACGTAACCGGAAAAAATGAACATTTTGATCATCTACCCGTTCATGTGACCTGTCACACCTGAATTGATAGCCTGTTATCTGTTACGTAACCTTTTTGCGAGAACCCTCCCTCCCTAGATAGGAGATGGCAACTCATTTGAAAAAATGGAATGCATAGTATACATTGGGTCGTCAGTGACATATTTTCAACACAACAAAGCTCTTAGGCTAATATTCAAATCTTGTTTCATAAAACAAAAAAAGTATACTCGTTGCCAGTTTCATCCGACTAGATTGAAGCAACTTTATCCTTAACAAAGTTTGGAGTACCAACATCATATTAAGCACCAGTCATATTTTTAAAATCAAAATTTTTAGCATCAACGTCGCCCATTGAGGCCCACTACATCTCCTGAAAGACAACCACACACAACAGCTCCTGATGCCGACGGGTTGTAATTTTCAAGGGCTGCACACGCTCTGTTTTGCTTTCAGTATGACCTTCAGTGACAATGTAACTAGCCTTGTGAAGACTGTGCATTGATAGCCCCAAAGTATAACCCACAATCAGAATTTATGCGTTGTTTGATCACATCTTGTTTTACATATGAAGAGGGATAATCGTACCTTATTCCCATAGGGTATTTCCTTGTTGCTTGATTAGTCATCAAAGTGTTTCCCAATGAAGTATTCTAATACAGCGATAGGTACGTGGCCTCTTTGTCATCTTTTTCCAACTTAATTCCACTCAGCATATGAACAACAGGTATAGATGGTGGTAAAAATTCTTCAGGAACAACTTTCCAATACCATGAGTAAAACTCGAGCAACTTTTTTAATCGGAGCATTTTGAAATTTGTACAAATTATTGTGATTGCTAAAGATGGCACGCATTCCTCTCTTCTGACGTTCTACCCACGATAGGGGGTGCGTTGTCTTCTTTAAGCCCAACAACTAAAAAATTGCCTCTTACCACAAACCGTAACCAGATTTCAAGAAGCGTGGGTCCAGGTAATTCAAAGTTTTGTCGACATTCACAACTTTCGCATCAAGATGACTCCCAAATTTATCATGCTCAAGGATGACATCACTTAATTCGTTGCTGAGTTTCACCATCCTGCACTTAACACGGTTGAATATGCTTAGACCAGAAGCACTTGTTACCAAGAAAACGCATCCAGGTCATTTACAACAAAGTACTCAGTCGAAAAGTTCACAATATTTTCGTACTGTAACTGAATTTTCCTACTGGCTGCCTCTGTTTTTACTCTTTTTAATACTTTTAAACTTCTGCTCTAGGTATTTATCCAATCATACCCATACTATGTGCTTGTCATGTGTATTGTAACTTTTGAGTGGTACTCTTTCACGCATGTCGGTTCAGCTTTTTTTGCTATTCATGGGAGTGACCTTAGTTTTGATTGGTTAGTTTCAAAGTATTGAAAATTCTCTTTATAATATCATGTAAAATAATATTTAGCAGGAGATTTCAAGTGTAGTTGAGGGAGTAAGTGTAGTTTGTTGTGTTTTGAAGATTAGATTTTATAAAAGCTTTTGTTCATTGGACGTTTTGGAGTCTTGGTTTCATGCCCAGATAGCCAATTTTTACCGTTAGTGTATCTCGAGTTTTTATCAGGAACTCCATCAACAGTAGCTATCATTACCTTCCTCTCTTCATCTCTGTCATTCTGAAAACTCGATATGAATTTATATAGAGAGATTACTGCCATCCTATCTTGCAGATGAGCGAATGCATATGATTCAAAATGCTTGGCAGTTCTCATACCTATGTATGTAGCGCCTAAATAGGTAGGTGATTGCATCGTTTGTTAGATCTCTGTTTTGACAAGCTTCATATAGTCAATGAACGAGGGTATCACCTTATGCTGAAGAGCTACAACAAAATTATGATTAAGCAATGTTGCCTGATATTCCATGTGCATAATCATAAATACCTGCTTGTTTGTAGCGTTAAGCTCAATAGGGGTTTCAGCTTTGCCATCTTGTGAATGAATTTTATTCGGGGTTCCGTAACAGAGTCAGCTTCATCCCCCACCCCTTGAAACTTGGTAACAAATACGCCACGCCCAACCGTTATCTACTTGTTGAAGGACCTCAAACATATTAAAGGAATACTAGAATAACAATTACATAAAGAAATTGGAGTCCATAAAATAATCTATCTCTGATTCCTATAGATGTCTAAAACGGCAGTGAAAGCAAAGCAACCAAAATTTAGCATCAAGGAAGCCGACGCTTAAGCACTCTTTGTCCCAATGCAGTAATTTTTCCACATTTTTATGGTAGAGTTTTTTTCAAGAGATAAGTCTTTAAACAGTGGACACTCTTGACTTAAGACTAACACGTCTGGTTCTATCCACTGGTTTATCTACTGTCTAAACAAATCGTATTTCACAGCCTTCTATAATCGATAGTGCTAAAAAATACTGTATCTGAACATTAGCCATAGCTCTTTATCAATTTTCATAATACTTAAATAATGAAAAATCATTACTATAATCACCTTAAAAGATACATTAAGTTGCCTAGGTATCATCAAATCTGTTCAACCTTCTGTTAAATATCTCTGATATATTAACTATTAATTTTAACAAAATAAGACTAAATTTGTACTAAATTTAACTTCACAATTTAAATGTTTTAAGGAAAGTGAAGACATTTTCATGAGACGATCGTTTCTTATAACTAACTGTGACGGCTTTTCTAGAGACTGTGCATTTGGTAAATTTAGGGCAGCGTCAGCTGCGTTAACCATAAACGATTTATCTCTTCCGGTTATCGATGTTGTTGTTTTAACTGGACTACTGTATGAACTATAAGCACTTTAAATTTGACGCCTATTCCTTGGACAAGTTCTTTTTGAAGTTCTTACTAGATACGAGCGTGATTTGCAGTCAACGTATTCTACTACATCTTTCGTAGCATAAAGTTTCTCCTTGTTCAGTTTGTGGAGTCTCATCAGAGGTTGTTAACAACGTATCGCAGTTTGGTTGAGATACTGCCAAACACTTATTCAATCATTGAGAGTAGGTCGATATGCCAATAAGGAGAGAAATATACCTTCCTGATAGAGAATTCTTTTTGCAGTATTTACTCCTTTTTCAGACTCATTGCTTCCCTGAGGATAATAAGGACTAAACTATATCTGGGCAAACCCATACTTTCCTGCAAAAGTAACAAATTCTCGACCAACAAATGCAGGTCACTTGTCAGACATAAAACAATCCTGGACAACCCAATGTGAAGAAAATGTTTTTAACGTTGCCTATAAAAAATTTCTCGTCGTCTTTTCCAGGTATAGCAATTCCAGATAACGTGAATATTAGGCCATTACGACTAAATAGTTGTTGTTTTAAAATTAGCAGAAATCTAAAGAAACCTTTTGCTAGGGATTATCCAGAAATGGCGTTGCTTTGAGAGGTTCTTTCCTCTGTGCACACGTACGAGTTTGAGAAAAATTGAATATTATGTGAGATACCAGGCCACCATATTGTCATGGAGGTATGGTCTCCACATTTTGTGATAACAACATGACCTTTCTGTAGACTTCTCTCTTAAGCTTCTTCGGGAAATGGTTCTTTCTATATTTAACAACAATCTTCTCGAGACTGAAAATTTATTACCTGTTAAAAAGTACTCTCTCTCACCAGTATCCATAGGTTTTTAGCAAGCTGACCAGCCTTACTTCGTGTACCATATAGTTCTCTGTTCCTCACTACCTTCCTGCTGCCCTTTCGACTGCTGCCCAACGATTCCAAACGTCAATCAATGACATGACTACAAACGTTGGTTGAATCTACGTGCACAGCTATTTCTGCATCACGTGCACCCCCTTGGTGAGATCACATATATCTATTTGACAATGTCTCTGTCAAGAATAACATTTTTCCAGGTATGTGTTCTAGGATAACACTAAATCTGCGAAGTCTTATTAGAAGTCATTGGCAACGTATCGGAGTTCGGTCGAGATCCTACCTATCAACCAGTGGTACTAATGGTTTGTACTCGGTCAGCAACTTAAAGTTATCCAAACCAACCACATGTAAATTTCTGGCATGCTCATCTCGAGACTGAGTTCTCCTTTTTTATTTGTGCGTATTTCGTTTCTGTTTCTGTACGTTTACGCAAACGAAATGCGATCGGTCTAGATCTGTTTTCATCAAATTAAAACAGTGCACTTTCTAGATCAAAGCTGCTGACATCTGCACTAAGTACCATAGGTCGGATTGCATTACAGATGGTCAATTTAGGGGCTTGAGTAAGGCACTGTTTAACTCAGCTGATTGTTTTCTGATGCATTGTATTCCAGGCCCACACCAATCTGATATAAGAAAGCCTGTCATTGGTTTCGTAATGTCCAAAATACCAGGTAAAAAACGACTAAAATAGTTAACCATTCCGAACTTGCAACGTAATTCATAACGTTCTTTGGTGGTTCTAACTTCTTGATAGGTTCGACTCTTACCATATCTGGTGATATCCCTTCTAAGCTTATCACATGATCGAGGTATTCAATAAACAATTTCCAACATCCGTATTTCTTTTTGTTCAGGTTTAGACTTGAAGCCTGAATTATGTCAATAACCTTTTGAAGTCTAATCTAAAATAACCTCGACGCCATCGACTCCAGAGCAAAGTTCCAACATTTTTTTGAGAAAAATTTCCGGTATGGAGGTAATAACGAATGGTACTCTCGGAAAACAGAAGCATCCGAATGGTGTTATAAATTTTGTCAATTTTGAACTGTCGTAGTATAAGGGAATCTGATAAATTCTGATACTGGCACCAAACTTAGAAAATACTGTGGCGCCGACAAGTTTGGGAGATATACCGTCCAAAGTAAGAAGCATTTGTATTTAGCGTTTTATTCCTTTATGACAAAAACACTGCAACCATAGTGTTTTGGGGGGAAAATGCATAGAATATACTTAATTTTCTGTTCTGAAATTTGGCTTGGTGTTACTTTTAATAAACTTTCCTAAGATCTGCGAGGGATTCTCTTTGCTTTCTGCAAAAGTATTGTTTCTTTTTGTCATTCGTTCAATGGGTTCCCTGTCCATTCCGGACGTTGTTGATCATTCAATCCATTTTTCTCTGTTCATAAAACTTGAACAATTTCAGGAATTGATAGGTCGACCTTCAACCATTCTTTAAGACTTTTTAAAAACATTGTTCATGGTTGACCTCTGGATCTTTTCTCTTCTATCTTACCAAAAATTGTGAAATATCCAAGTTCTCTTTTGAAGATTATGTGACCGAGAAAGCTGGATTGTCTGTTTTAATGGAGCATATGAGATTTGAGGGGATTTTCACTATGTTTCGCCAATTTTTCAGTACGTTTTCATTTTATTCTTATGCAGCCTGTGACACTTTATGAATACGACAGAGAAACCACATTTCTGCTGCTTCCAGCCTTTTCCACTCTTGTTTGTTCCTTCTTGTAAGCAGCCAAAATTTTAATTACTTTGCCTTTGGTTGCTAGCTGTGGTTCATAACTACATTTTTATATACTTATATGCATAGGACGATGTTTTGCTTATGGTGTTTGTGTCTGGCATCATAAACACTAGTTTAGAAAGAGTGGCTGTCTGAGGAAAAAACAGGTTGGCTTTGTGACAATCCTTGGGAAAATTTTACTAAGGAACTTTCTGAGTTAATGACATCGTTAGAATAAAACTTTAAATTTCGAAGTTGGGTTGCCATTTCGTTCTTGAGGTAGTACGAAGCTCTAGGGTAATGGTTTGGATGTTGTTGTATTTATCTTCTGTGTTTTGGTTTACCAATGGTCTTTCCTTCCTTGTTTGTATCTCTTTTCTTCTTGTTTTACTCCTTCATTTGCCTGTCAGCTTCTTTATTGCTAAGAATATTGCAATAATACAGAATCTGCTGGATGAGAGTCCCTATATTGGCCTGCCAAAGTAGGTAAAGAAAAGCAGCAAGGTCACGCATTCCTTGTTTCTGGCCTTGGAAATTCTAACAGCAAATACAGAAAGACAGAAAATATAGTGTGTGCCTTCTCCATGGTAACCCTGACTGTACTGTCGGCAGTCATTACAAATTTAGCTAAAGCTTTGTAGTTGGTAGAGAAGTTATCGGTGGTGATGGACAGACAATCCGTCATCCCATCCTTTAGGCCGATGTGTATGCCTTTTCCACCATTTCTTATTGCATCTGAGGCTAAGCCGTCAATGTAGACATAGGGCCATTTTTTTGCTGGGTGACTTTCATTGATGCAGCTGAGAGTGAGTACCTGTTTCTCTATGTCAGATTGCTATTCCTTTTACAGAATGCCTAGGATTTGCTGGCATATATGTGTAAAGTCCTATATCTTCCACAGTGAAAGGATGGTGTATGTAGAAATTGGGGGACTGGTTTGGTTCATTAGGTCTGGGTCTTGTCTTTCCAATCTGAGGGCCTGATGCAAAGAGCTCTCTCTCGTTCTCTCTCCCTTTCTCTCCCCCCCCCTCTCTCTCACACAGACACAGACACAGACACACACAGAGAGACACGGACACACAGACACAGACTCGCACACAGACACACACATATACACATATTTACACACAGAGACATACACACACACACACATAGAGACACACACTTCAGTCAGCACTTCGTGGGCTCAGACATCCGGTTGTTCATTAGATGATCCTTCAGTTTTTTTGTATTTGGCTGAGTATGTGAGAACCTTTGAGTCTTTTCTATGCTTCATGCTTTCCAGTCCTGCCAGTGATTCTATTGCTTGGATGGGGGTGGATTCGATAGCTCCCGTGATACTTTTTGAGACCTGATTATGGACTCTGTTTGCTTTCTCAAAGTTTGACTTCTCTTCTGTACTCCATGAAAGAAACCCATACTCTAAAACTAGTCTGCTTCCTCCAGTATAGAGTTCCTTATGTACGTTGTAGTCCATTTTCCATGTCATCGGAAACACATGCAGTTTGACTCTAGTGTTGTACCTATCAATCTGTTTTCTCCAGGTCATTCTTGGATTGAAGGTTACTCCCAGATATGTTCCTGGCTTATCCTGTTGTAGTGTATCACCTCCAGCTCTCAGGGTAACAGTTTGGTCTTGTGATATTAGGCTGAGGATGGTGTAAGTTGTCTTTCTCACCTTTCAAGATTACCTTTGTTTTTTAGTTCAGTTTTCAATCTTCTTAAGCGCCTCCTTCATACATACGGTTGCTGTAGTCAGGTAATCTTTTGAACACCAGATGGCCAGATCATTGGTTATGTAGGTGACCTGCTCTTCAGTGAACCTGTACTGCATGAATCCAGCTTGTTTTGGAGTGACGACTTTTTTTTCTTTAGACAGACACCTTGGTATTCGCGTGTCGACAGTCCTCTCCATTAACTTTCCTACTCAGTTTGTCAGACTGATAGGTCTGTAGCTGGCAGATTTGTGCTTATCCCTTTCCTTTTTATTATAGACTACTGAAGTCTTCAACGAACATACAATTATCCTGGGGGAATGGCCATGGTCTTCTGTGTCGGGTCACAGTCTGGTGGGCAGTACACAGTGGGTATCCTGACCTGTCACTTCTGAATTGTCACCTCTACTCGAGTTATCTCTGAATAGTTCTCAGTTTTAACCGTGATGTCTTAAGTAAGTATATTATTCACGGCCAAGATGAGCACATATTCCTTGTATCTTTCCTAAATGTCCACTCTGAAGATTTGGTAACCTTTTATTATTAGCTTTAGATTTATAGTGGGATAGGTCTATTGGATACAGGCTAGGTAAATGTCCTCACTATGCAGTCGTACCGTAAGTTGAGGCTTCTCCTTGGAGATACCTTCTGCATTGCCCTGTTGGAGTGCCAACGGGTTTGCCTTCTCTCTCCGCAGTCAAATTTAGTTGCTTTTGCTCGTATAACCCACCGCCCGTCATCCCTACAAAACGGGGTATGGCGATGACCAGTCGCATCAGGGTGTCTCCCATTAAGGCGTGGGGCTGGGTACTTTTCCACCCTGATAGGTACCCAGTGGTAGAACACCACATCTTGAATGTGATTAATTGTCGTCTGCCATGTGAGTGTAGCTGTGTTTCTCTACCATTTTGCGCCTGACAAGTCAGGCATTGCACATCAGTGTTCTGCTTGCTTTTACTTCAGAGTATTTCCCCTTCTATGGTGGTTGCTTTACTGGGCCGTCGAGTCCAAACTACTCGTTCCCCCAGAGAGTTATAATATCTTTTGCATTCGTGTTGGCGCGCTTTGCTGTCCAGGTAGCTTCATTTATGCTTTTGATGCCACTTGAGGAAATATCTAACCCTCTGTCAACTGTGTCGAGCCCCTGAGAAGCAAAAAAGCACCCTTTCAGGTTGGGTTTGAAACCAGGGATAAAAAAAATAATTTCAGCTTCGTAATTGAATGACTACAGATATCCGGAACGGATTCTAACACAATCTTTGGTACCCCATAAATCATCTAAAATCGCTACCTACTATTTAACAAATTCAAACCTGCTCTATCGATCTCGCATCTATTTTAATCAAACTACAGTGACTTCAGCAATTTTTCAGTGTCAACTTGCTTCAGAAGAAAGCGTGTTAAATGCTCTTGACAGATATAAGCCTAGATTAATGTCAAGGGAAGTCATAGTTCAGGAAATATGATGACCTGCTTGCGTCAATGGGATAAATAATTACTGCAAAACACATTCCATTTATTCTCTGGTAGAAAGACGTACACGTAAGGGAGGTTACAGAACAATAGTTTCCTGGAGGTATATTCAAAGGCTCCTCTAGTTCCCATAAACTAGTAGTATCATAATAACACTTTAAAATTTTTCAAGATAACTACCAATAAACTGCAAATGTGTTAAAGGACCATTCTAAAGGCGATGATGCTCAGGGAAAAGGGGACTCGGAATAAAATGTCTTGGAACACGTGTCTTTTATGAGGAATTCTGAAAGGTTTTACTCAACCTGGTAACTTTCACTGATAAGCAATATTTACCTTCTCTTCCCTTGCAAAAGACATATGGTACAAGTTGACTTGTAAAAAGCAAAGCAATTTAAAATAATTTAGCCACTTGGAAATTGCTTCAAGAATAGTTTAAAGAAAGTTTGTAACAGCAGACGTATCTTGGTGTAACAGTAAAAAAACATACATGAAATATTTCAGAATTCTACAGATTTTGGATTTTTTGGATTACTGTGGACTAAAATATGATGCTAATGAGATCCAGCATTGTGTTAAATTTATTAATGAGCTGGCACCATGAGCTACGAGTTGTAATGATTGTTAATTTGCAAAATAGTGGACCATGAAAATACGTAGGATGTACAGGGAGAGCCTAGTAGGTATACTGCATAAGTTAATACAAATTTGCGATTTGTTAGGAAGATAATTAAAGGAATGAGTGTCTTATTTGCACATTTTTTGGTTATCGTATAAGAATATCATTAAAATATATTTTTAAAAAATTAACTATACACTATTGCATAAACAACCAGTTTTTAGTGGGAATACCCCTAGTGACGGAGCAGAGCTGTACAGATTTTAATGTTATAAAAGAAATTGTTGAAAACCACAAAACTGATGGATTTGGAACTGGAGACTTACACGGAAAGGAAACTCCTGTGGTAAGCTAAGGTAAATTTGCTAAAATGCCTTTTTAGTTCGGCGATTTTATTATTGTTTTGCCAACAATGCACTGTAAGAAAGTCTCTATTACTTTGATATTTGGTTTTGAAAGCATCCTATTGGTATAATTCAAGACGCATTTTAACTTTGTATCCATGTCAAGCTCCAAATAATGGAAGATTGGATTCCCTCCAAATTTATTTATCTTTATTTTTCTTTTGTTTGTCAAATCTGGCCCATTTATCGGCCAAATGAGTGTTGATAACCTTAAAAATAGATTAGGTACATTTACAAAGTTTCATTTACAGGTAAAATTGATTTTCGGTGATACAAAATATTTACTCCTAGAGACACTGGATAGAAAAAGCAAAACGAAAAAGGAAAATATTTTTTGACATAAAAAGTAAATGGTGTACTTTATCCTTGTTGAAAAAGTAGTTGTATCATTTTTAGAAGACTGAAGTACATATTATCGGATATTTTTTTTATCAAATACACAAAATATTCAAAAGATAGATGCTTTTCCAATGTTTTACACCTGCGTTTAAACATTACTAATAACTGTCCATTTTTTATTCATGGTTCCCGATCAATCTGTTATCAAAGCATAGAATACTGATTTCGGTAAGTTCTCTTGAAAAGTGGGATATTAAAAATGAATTAACTGTTTGGCTTTCATGGTCAGTTGTTCCCATGTCTCTGGCTGAACAAAAGGAGGCTTTCAATGTTGCACTGGTTGCTATTGTCACAAGGAAAATGTTTTCATTTATAGATGGTATATTTCCTTCACGAGTGAAAATTATACAAAGCGTAATGCCATCAATTGCAGGAAACTGTGAAAAGAATAAGGGAGGAAAAAAGGTTTGGGCAAGAGCTAGGGGTTTACCATATATTTAAAAATATCCAAGTCATGTGATGCAGTTGGGCACCCAGGAGCCAGAGAATTCCACAATTTAGCCGTCCGATGTAAAAAGCTACATTTGCAAAAACATAAATGACAGCGAGGAGCAATAGCTGTGCAGGGATGAAGGCGAACAGAAAAATGAGCTACACGAGATGGAACGAATTGAGCTAGTAGTAGCCCGGTCAGACAATCAGATCACTTTTCATGATAATAATTCTGGAGAAAAGACCAAGACAAGCCTCATTTTGTCGACGAGACAATTGTTTAAGTGTAACAGCCAGATCTGGACCTACCAAGTTACAAAAACATCTCTAAACTCCATGAAGAACAACATAATAATCAGGGGAGCACCTATCCAGATATAGAAACAGTACCCTATGCAAGGATGCATGGTAGATTAATAGAGATGCAAGATGAGCTCGGGTGTAAGCAAGTCTCCAAGATGATAAAAAGAGCCAACCTTTCTAGCAGCAGATTTTCCAATAGATTGAATATAAGAACCTCAAGAAAGGTCGGGAGAAAATGACAAATTAATCAACTCCATTGATGACTTCTCCTCAAAAGAAAAAGGAACTTCACCAATGTTAACATGGTAATAATATTCCATTAATATTGGAGGAAGATAAAAACTCATCTTTACATTAAACGATATTAATGTCATTTTTGTCGCATTGAAAATAACCAGCCCCTCCTTCCCAACTCTCTGATTGCTTGAATGTTAAACTAGAAATCTTCTGCAACTTTCACTTGTTCCTTCTGAGTTACCTTGTGACCAATGCCGGAGTACAAGGTGGTGGCATCAGCATAGATTTTGATAAATTAAAGCAAATTACCAGAAAGATCTTTGATGTAAAGAAGGAAGAGGGTCAAACGAAGAATAGAACCTTGAGAAAGGCCAGGAAGAGGGACAAAAGAGTTAGGGAAATACTCATATTCTATTATGAGCAATTCTGTGAAGTTATTTTTCCCTAAGACTTGGAAGTCGAGACTTATAAAAGACTTACAATAGTGGTTTTTGAATCCAGCAAGTTAACAATTCTTCCTTTTTTTTTGGTTCTACTTTTTTCAGGAAAAATCTGATCTTTCTTAGATAGCTTTCATGCAAAAATAAAAGACAGAGCTGTTTCTTTGCCGAATTTTTCTTCACCACTTGACTATTTTTAGACGCTGTTGTCATAAATCCAAGGTTTGTTGCAAAAGTTATAGGAACAATGGGAAAAAACAATAAGAATTGTACCATGGAGATGAAGGAAATTTGATTTTGTAACTACGATTAAATACAACTATTTAAATGTCCACTAAAATCAGCAAAAAGTTAACAAAATCTACGTCAACTAGCCTGACGAAATTTAATAATCCTATAATGATGTGTCAACCAAATTTATAACATTTGCCTTAACCTCTGCTGTAACAACAATGTGAACTGAAGATCCAAAAGGAGATAAAGATGAAACTGAACAATTTTCAAGGACAGATTCTGTTGAGTAAATACAGGCTAGATCATGAAGNTTTTGATAAATTAAAGCAAATTACCAGAAAGATCTTTGATGTAAAGAAGGAAGAGGGTCAAACGAAGAATAGAACCTTGAGAAAGGCCAGGAAGAGGGACAAAAGAGTTAGGGAAATACTCATATTCTATTATGAGCAATTCTGTGAAGTTATTTTTCCCTAAGACTTGGAAGTCGAGACTTATAAAAGACTTACAATAGTGGTTTTTGAATCCAGCAAGTTAACAATTCTTCCTTTTTTTTTGGTTCTACTTTTTTCAGGAAAAATCTGATCTTTCTTAGATAGCTTTCATGCAAAAATAAAAGACAGAGCTGTTTCTTTGCCGAATTTTTCTTCACCACTTGACTATTTTTAGACGCTGTTGTCATAAATCCAAGGTTTGTTGCAAAGGTTATCCAGGTAGTTGATTAGTTTAAAGCTTCTGGCCTATATCCTTTTGGTTGTCTTGAGAGATTATGCTTCTGGGCTATCTGACTTCAGATTCTTTTTGGTTATGGTATTTGTAGAAGGGTCTTTGGAATTCTTCAGTCCTTTCTCTCAGGTCGTAAAATGCGTATCGCATTAGATGGAAAGCCCAGAAACGTCAGTTTGATCTTGTTCAAATGAATATAGAAATAAATGCAAGGAACAATGGGAAAAAACAATAAGAATTGTACCATGGAGATGAAGGAAATTTGATTTTGTAACTACGACTAAATACAACTATTTAAATGTCCACTAAAATCAGCAAAAAGTTAACAAAATCTACGTCAACCAGCCTGACGAAATTTAATAATCCTATAATGATGTGTCAACCAAATTTATAACATTTGCCTTAACCTCTGCTGTAACAACAATGTGAACTGAAGATCCAAAAGGAGATAAAGATGAAACTGAACAATTTTCAAGGACAGATTCTGTTGAGTAAATACAGGCTAGATCATGAAGATGATCGGTAGGGTCCAGTCAAAACAAAGGTACGATACTGTACACTTGACGATTTCTATGATTCCTCTAAGTAAAACTGTCATTAAGGCTTGTCACACAAGCTGAAAGAATATGAGAAGAGTCAGAACGAAAGAAAACTTTCACAAAAGGTAAACTGGAACGAAGACCTCTAAAGTTACAGGTAGCTAAGCAGACAATATTTTTCTAATATAACAGGTTTCAGCTTTTTCTTTGTAGGAACAGTACTATCGCATATCGAGTTGACACTCATTGAGTCAGTGTAAGTCCAGAGATGCTTCGCACCCCACTGAACAGTTATATATGCAAATATTGAACTATTTACTCTTTCAGATCAGGATGCGATGACAATTGATGTATCTTTAGATGTACTTGATAAATCAAGACCAGGATACTGAAACTGAATACAACCCACCTCAAAATCCTAGAGCTGCAGACTGACATTCACTTCTTTTGGCTTATGCAGCTAACCAGACAGGCCAATTTCCCAATTTACATGTCTGATGGGACTTAGACAAAAAAGCAACATAAACACATTTGTATTCGTTTGTCTAAATATAGGGCCAATGAAGAATTCCTCCATGTGGTAAAGTACTAACTTCAAGCAGAATAGAAAGCATTCGTTATCCTGAGGAGCACTTATTGTAAACAGGTCCTCAAACAATCGAAGGAACAAGAGTTCGATGTTACGAAGACTTTCTGGTATCTCATGAGCAGTCCATAAAGTATTTCTTTTCCCTTAAAAAATGAAATGCAATTAATTCATCCTTACATGCTGCTAGTTTCTATAAAACATTCAATGCTTCTTTAACCACCGAAGAACTAGCTCAAAACGAATTGGTGTCTTAACTGGATACAACTTTGTCAGACGTCTCTAGAGACTTACCAGACGGTTTTCTAACTTCAAAAAAATGCCACAATGCACTAAAAGCAATGAACCTACATAAAGTCTTAGAAATCGACAAATTTTATGTCGAATTCTTTTTAAATTATAGGATGTTCTGGGCCAGTCACTCAATTATTTATAATTTTTCCTTTAAAATAGACCTCATCTATTAAAAGAGAAATAAAATGGACCTCACCGATTGGAGACCAATCTCTTTTTTATGCACTGATTATAAAGTGGTTACCAAAGCACTGTTAGTGCGACTTAAACCCTTCCTATATGAAATACTCCATTAAGATCAGACATGCTATACATATACATACTCCGATCGTTCCATTTATGGCATGACATATTTGGTGTCAAAAACACGAGCACTTCTTCTTAACAAAAAAAAGGGCCATTTTCCAACGTTCCAGAAAGAATTGGTCACACCTGACAAGGTATTGGTTAACTCAATATGACCATAGTACTTGGAGAGATATTTGGGACAACCAATATCCAAAAGTGTGTGGATAGTCCAATGTATAGAAAACTTTCTTTTGTCAAAGACAAACTTCCGCTTCTTGAAAGCTTCCCTTTTAAAATTTGCTGTAAAACTCACCGAGAAAAACACTTACACCAGCCAGACCTGATATACCGAACAGCAAAATATCGACAATTATTCATGCAGACTTTTCGCCAGGCCAAGAAAATTACAAGTTTTACAAAATTATCTACAACATCCTCTAATCAGCAAACGTACAACAAATTTTCGAAGATAAGTTTGGAAGTCAAATTGCAGCAACTCCAAAAACCATCCGTTTAGACCTTGCGAAGTTGGCAAAGCCTTGCCTCTGGTATCAGCGCTGAAAAAACACTTCAAAAACGACAATTACAACACTCCGTGTTGGCCCACTTTTAAACTACGCTTTATTCTAGCACACATACAGCTTTTAGATCCAAAGGCTCCTTTTTAAAGAAAGAGGGTGAGAATGTCTGATCGTACAAAGGCATGCTGTGCTCCGTTGGAAGGAACAGCCTCTTGCTGTTTTTGGTAAAAATAAATATTATGTAAAAACTTTTCCCTTGGTAATTCAGCTCCCAAAGGAAAAAAACATAACAAGAATCAAGAAAATCAAATAAAAAAAAAGAACTGAAAAATCAAACTAATCAGCCCTCCATTTCTACTACCCTTGTTTGTTTCTTTGTCTGTTGCCTTACGCTTGTGTAATGACGTATATTCTTCTTTTCTTTGCCTATAGGATCAATATATATATGCATATATATATACACATATATTCATGTATACATATATATATATACATATACATGTATACACATACACACATATACACATATACACATATACACATGTACACATATACACATGTACACATATACACATGTACACATATACACATGTACACATGTACACATGTACACATATACACATGTACACATTTACACATGTACACATTTACACATGTACACATTTACACATTTACACATTTACACATCTACAAATGTACACATGTACACATGTACACATGTACACATGTACACATCTACACATGTACACATCTACACATGGACACATGTACACAGGTACACATGTACACATGTACACATGTACACATCTACCCATCTATTCATCTACACATCTACACATGTACACATCTACACATGTACATATATATATATTTATAGATAAAATTTATTGTGAGCATTCTTCTTGTGTGATATGTAGTGGCATGAGTCCAGTTGACACTGTATGGAACAAATTAATGGAAAACAGCTTTATGGAATCTTCGGGACCAGCTTCTTCTGATGAAGTTTATGCTGCTGAATGCATTAATCATGAACAACTTTATGCAGGTTTTACCACCCTCGAACCCATCTTTTCAATAGTCATCTTTCCAAAATACGAAATCGCAACATAACGTGTGAAATGGTCGGTCATTTCTGCGAAAATTCTTGTGACTTTCAAATCCAAAATTAATATGTATGTATGTATATACTATTTTATATATATATATATATATATATATATATATATCGATATCGTAAAAGATATTTGTACCAATTAGTCCTTTTTACTTTGTTGGATTTAGTGTATGTCTAAGAATATCCAGAAACCATTCAAGGGGGTCATCAAAAAACTTTTATACAAAAAATTAGGTTGAGGAGAAAATATCTTGTTCATAGAATTATGATTCTGTCATCTTAGTAATTCAAATAAAGTAAATTTCTTCTTCAGATGAAAACAGAGAGAACTTTTCAATATTGGTATATTTTGAAAACTTGCCCAACTAAATCTTTTTGTCACTAATGAGGGTTTTCTTAAAATGGTATTTGTATTTTTAAAACTACAATAATTTTAATATTTAAATCAAACATTCGTTTGATTCTTAAAAATTCTTGACTTATCGACTCAATGGAAGCTATTGATGTAGGAAATTTAGCATATTGTGATTAAAACTTCTTTCCTGTTCAAAAGTGTTATGTATTTTGTTAACATTGATGTTCGTGTTATGAATTGTTCTATGTATGGATAATAATAACTTTTCAAAACGTCATCTATTTTAATTCAAATATTTCACAACAATGTCACAACGTATTCTCTTAAATACAGGACGGACGAATTAACTTTTCTTACATGTAAAGAGAAGTAGGACATCGAGTCATCAGTTAGAGACGTAATACGAACACTTGATCGCTGTATCTGTAATTTTTGATTACATTCTTTAATAGTCAAGATTCAAAGTTATTAAAGATTTGTGAAACTGTCAATATTCTTTGTAC
>RDPX01000133.1:355753-457884 GCA_003991215.1 Morbakka virulenta | reverse complement strand
ATAATAGTTAATGACGTTTAAGAGTGTTTGTCGAAGGAAATAAAACCTAACCCAATATTTACTAGAACTGGTTGCATGTTTAGAAAATTGCCTATATTATATGTAGCAATTATATGGGATTAGGGTCATACATAATTTTAAGGCAGCTTTTTTTGTTTTTCTTCACACAAATAGTTCAAGGAAGAAAATATTTTGAATGCCCTCCCAACCATGGGATATTCATCCGCCAGTCACAGTTGAATCTTATTCCAGAAACAAGTGGAAGAGAAACCTCTAAATCAGGTTTACCAAGACCACCAAGTGCTGGCAGTGTAAGCTCAACCCCACAGACCAGCACGTCAGGACAAGGAAATGGTTTTGCAACTCCCAGGTCAAGAGGACTTCTGAGGCCAGGTTTTTCAGGAAATAATAAGGTATTGGAACCTGACATCTACTTTGATACTTTTAAAATGTAGCTGAAGCTCATTAAGGTTTATATAATTTTTTATGAAAGATAAAAGAGGTTCTGTTTGAAACAAACAGCAGATGTAATCAGCTATTTAGGATGAGTAGAATTCACATTTAGTGAACAAAATGGTGTATAATTGTATTCATAAAGCCTTATCAATTTAATTGATTTAATGTTAACTTGAACTATATGCAAGAGACCAACAAGAATCCTATCAGGAAACATAATTGCTAAAAAAATTTTATTTGTTTCAACCCTCCATACAGTAAAAATATAAAAGCTAACATGAAAAAGTATCTTCAACTTCTTAGCAAAATTTACCATCAAACCGTAAGACCTTTGAATTATTTAATCAAAACTCAGTTAAAGTAAATTTGCACCAAAAATATGAAGTCTTACATCAACAAACATAACGAAAAGATTCTAAACAATAAAGCTACATCTCAAAATAAAAGAACTTGCAACTGTATTAGCGAAGATCATTGCCAGCTTAATGGACGCTGTCTGGCTGAGAATATTATTTATGAAGCATTGCTGTTATATAATTATACTACACATATAGAAAACGTTTACATTGTTCTAACAGTGCCTGTTGTTTTAAAAAAATTTGGATATAAAAATGTGAGTGAGCTTTTAGAAAAAGTATAGAGAATAAAGAATCTTAACCAGGTATCAAAAATGAAATGAGAAATATGTAGCAATACCACACCCTTCTTTGTGTGAATATTTCTTCTCAGGCTGCAATAGTTGACTTCAGGAAAACATTGTGGTTGTTGTGATGAAAGTTCATTATCATTGTGTGAACAACAGTTGTGAATAAAGATCTTTAAAATGTGTGTAAAAAATGTGTGCATTTTCCATTGCTCAGGACCATTTTTCAGTTACTCATTTGGATTTGACATATATTTTTCTATCTAGTAGCAGTTTCACTCATTTTCACCTATTATTCTTGATTTTCTGATAAAAAGGTTGCTTTCTTTACAAATTGGTGCCATTCTGAATCATTGTCAGGTAGTCAAAACCCTCTCTTCTTACTAGTTGATGACTAGGTAAGATTTCCACAAAAAAACTTAAATTTGTGATATGTAAATTGCCATAACTTTCTTGTTTTCTGATTGATTTTCAATATTCAAAGTGCTTAGTGATCAGAATGTTGCCATCTGTTATGTATCTTTACATATAAAAAATTATGTTGTATTGCTAAAATATGTAATTATGACTCCCCTCTTTATTTCTGACATATATGACATGCTATTAAGTATCTTTTAAGATACTGTTTGTAACAAATTTTTGACTTTAAAGTGAAGATTGCTTGAGTGAGCTTGAAACTCTGAGTATTGAAAACTTTTGCATTTTTTTCATTAACAGCCTTTGTATTATATATATATATATATATATATATATATATATACTTCACTTGCTACCTCATTTGTTTTCTTGGCCCATCCCTTAACATTTCTCCTATTATGTTTGCAATTGATGTTGCCATGCATTATATGTACGTGGTGTTGTCTTTATGTAAAGCATGGGCCATTTCAATATAGTAAAGATTTTTTCAAACAAATTTTACTTGGACTGTGTCATTGGAAGAAATACTAACCATCTTTCTTTCTTTGGGCAAAGATCATAAATGCTACTTATACTATATATTTATCAGGTTGACTACAGGTACTGGACTGAAAAAGACACTGCACCATGACCATTGTATTATGAGGGTTGTTTCCATTTGAGGCTACTGTAAAGTTATAAAATGTGCTAGTTTTTTATAGATTCAATATTAAGAAGAGATTTACCTGATTTGATAGCAATATTGGATCCATCATGATGCTCTCCTGTGTTTTGTACTTTTATTGTAATATCTGATGAATGAAGAAAACTTTGACACAATTTGGCAGGAATGAGAAAAAGCTTATCTTGTTTCTAAACTTAAACACTTCATTCTCTTGCCTTGCTGTGAAAACGTATATTTTGCCAATTCAGCAGTCCATTTAAGAAGAGTTAAGTTACAATCATCTGCAGACAAAATTGGTTTTCTAAAAGTTGCTATATCTTTTATCACCCAATATGCAATGATATTTTCTATTAACTTCAGAGTAACACAAATACCCTCTTCTATTTAAACCAAATTGAATGTTTAAAGTAACTTTTGTTTTGTAACAATATATGTTTGAGCAAGTACTCAACTTTTTTTCTGTAGGTGGATAATGTATAGCAGTTTAAGTTGAACATTAACATTAACACCTTGTAATACGTTACCACCTGTAACTTTTTAATTATTTTTGATGAGCCGCCTACTCTATTTGTTTATAAAAAGCATGTACAGTATTTGTAGCATTATTGCCTAATGATCGAAATATCGTGAAACTATTTCTTGCAATCACAGTTCTTATTTTTCGTGTTTTATCTTATCTTATATATATATATATATATNTCCCAGGTCAAGAGGACTTCTGAGGCCAGGTTTTTCAGGAAATAATAAGGTATTGGAACCTGACATCTACTTTGATACTTTTAAAATGTAGCTGAAGCTCATTAAGGTTTATATAATTTTTTATGAAAGATAAAAGAGGTTCTGTTTGAAACAAACAGCAGATGTAATCAGCTATTTAGGATGAGTAGAATTCACATTTAGTGAACAAAATGGTGTATAATTGTATTCATAAAGCCTTATCAATTTAATTGATTTAATGTTAACTTGAACTATATGCAAGAGACCAACAAGAATCCTATCAGAAAACATAATTGCTAAAAAAATATCATTTGTTTCAACCCTCCATACAGCAAAAATATAAAAGTTAACATGAAAAAGTATCTTCAACTTCTTAGCAAAATTTACCATCAAACCGTAAGACCTTTGAATTATTTAATCAAAACTCAGTTAAAGTAAATTTGCACCAAAAATATGAAATCTTACATCAACAAACATAACGAAAAGATTCTAAACAATAAAGCTACATCTCGAAATAAAAGAACTTGCAACTGTATTAGCGAAGATCATTGCCAGCTTAATGGACACTGTCTGGCTGAGAATATTATTTATGAAGCATTGCTGTTATCTAATTATACTACATATATAGAAAACGTTTACATTGGTCTAACAGTGCCTGTTGTTTTAAAAAAATTTGGATATAAAAATGTAAGTGAGCTTTTAGAAAAAGTATAGAGAATAAAGAATCTTAACCAGGTATCAAAAATGAAATGAGAAATATGTAGCAATACCACACCCTTCTTTGTGTGAATATTTCCTCTCAGGCTGCAATAGTTGACTTCAGGAAAACATTGTGGTTGTTGTGATGAAAATTCATTATCATTGTGTGAACAACAGTTATGAATAAAGATGTTTAAAATGTGTGTAAAAAATGTGTGCATTTTCCATTGCTCAGGACCATTTTTCAGTTACTCATTTGGATTTGACATATATTTTTCCATCTAGTAGCAGTTTCACTCATTTTCACCTATTATTCTTGATTTTCTGATAAAAAGTTTGCTTTCTTTACAAATTGGTGCCATTCTGAATCATTGTCAGATAGTCAAAACCCTCTCTTCTTACTAGTTGATGACTAGGTAAGATTTCCACAAAAAAATTTAAATTTGTGATATGTAAATTGCCATAACTTTCTTGTTTTCTGATTGATTTTCAATATTCAAAGTGCTTAGTAATCAGAATGTTGCCATCTGTTATGTATCTTTACATATAAAAAATTATGTTGTATTGCTAAAATATGTAATTATGACTCCCCTCTTTATTTCTGACATATATGACATGCTATTAAGTATCTTTTAAGATACTGTTTGTAACAAATTTTTGAGTTTCAAGTGAAGATTGCTTGAGTGAGCTTGAAACTCTGAGTATTGAAAACTTTTGCATTTTTTTCATTGACAGCCTTTGTATTATATATATATATATATACTTCACTTGCTACCTCATTGTTTTCTTGGCCCATCCCTTAACATTTCTACTATTATGTTTGCAATTGATGTTGCCATGCATTATATGTATGTGGTGTTGTCTTTATGTAAAGCATGGGCCATTTCAATATAGTAAAGATTTTTTCAAACAAATTTTACTTGGACTGTGTCATTGGAAGAAATACTAACCATCTTTCTTTCTTTGAGCATGATCATAAATGCTACTTATACTATATATTTATCAGGTTGACTACAGGTACTGGACTGAAAAAGACACTGCACCATGACCATTGTATTATGGGGGTTGTTTCCATTTGAGGCTACTGTAAAGTTGTAAAATATGCTAGTTTTTATAGATTCAATATTAAGAAGAGATTTACCTGATTTGGTAGCAATATTGGATACATCATGATGCTCTCCTGTGTTTTGTACTTTTATTGTAATATCTGATGAATGAATAAAACTTTGACACAATTTGGCAGGAATGAGAAGAAGCTTATGTTGTTTCTAAACTTATACACTTCATTCTCTTGCCTTGCTGTGAAAACGTATATTTTGCCAATTCAGCAGTCCATTTAAGAAGAGTTAAGTTACAATCATCTGCAGACAAAATTGGTTTTCTAAAAGTTGCTATATCTTTTATCACCCAATATGCAATGATATTTTCTATTAACTTCAGAGTAACACAAATACCCTCTTCTATTTAAACCAAATTGAATGTTTAAAGTAACTAGTGTTTTGTAACAATATATGTTTGAGCAAGTACTCAACTTTTTATCTGTAGGTGGATAATGTATAGCAGTTTAAGTTGAACATTAACATTAACACCTTGTAATACGTTACCACCTGTAACTTTTTTATTATTTTTGATGAGCTGCCTACTCTATTTGTTTATAAAAAGCATGTACAGTATTTGTAGCATTATTGCCTAATGATCGAAATATCGTGAAACTATTTCTTGCAATCACAGTTCTTATTTTTCGTGTTTTATCTTATCTTATATATATATATATATATATATCACAATATTGCCTGATGATCGAAATGTCATGAAACTATTAGTTGCAATCATAGTTCTTATTTTTCGTGTTTTACCTTATTTTATATATATATATATATATATATATATATGAAATTTATGTAAATACAATTTTAGCACAAATGTGTCTAGGGAATTCACTGTTAACTTCTTTCTCCATTAAAATAAAAGTTACTTTGGATACAGTCCAGTGTGAAATGCCCTTTTTAATTGGCTGCTTGTTCTGAAGGCTGACTCACAACCATTATGAGGTTCATTTTTACTTTAACTTACAATCTTCTTCACATCCCTTGACAAACTTGTGACAGAAAGAGTTTTCCATCTGCTAGGATCAAATGCATCAGTACAAACTGTGTTTGGATTGAAACTGGCAGGTATAAAATTTTCTTTAATATTTATAATCCAGAATTTTCTTGGCCTTTCCCTGTATCACCTACTAGCTTGTCTTCAACTCCAACTTAACAAAGGGATTGCCATTCTGTACATTCAAAAGGAATGTACAGAATGGTACCTTTTGCTCACCAGATATGGCTTCGAGTGCCTTTGTGAGTGCAGTCGTATATCACTGTTAGTTGTACAGTGATAATATCTGACATTTAACATGTATCTAAGGCAAGCATGATGTAGTATGTCAAGTTTCTTTTCTTGGGACAGCTGTTATGGACCAAGAATCACTTCCATGCAACAGAACTGATGTAACACAGCTGTTATAAAATTTATTCTTGATGATATATTTTTTGAAGACCAGATTACTCATCCAGCCTTACTGATCCTGGTTTTCAGCTTATGTGTGTTCTGCCTTTTTAGAGTTCACTGTCAAGATAGATATAGACCAATATTCTGAAGATCTNAGTCGTATATCACTGTTAGTTGTACAGTGATAATATCTGACATTTAACATGTATCTAAGGCAAGCATGATGTAGTATGTCAAGTTTCTTTTCTTGGGACAGCTGTTATGGACCAAGAATCACTTCCATGCAACAGAACTGATGTAACACAGCTGTTATAAAATTTATTCTTGATGATATATTTTTTGAAGACCAGATTACTCATCCAGCCTTACTGATCCTGGTTTTCAGCTTATGTGTGTTCTGCCTTTTTAGAGTTCACTGTCAAGATAGATATAGACCAATATTCTGAAGATCTTGACCATTTACTATAATTCATGATATTCATCACTTCTGATTTTTTGCCCTTGATGTTTAGTCCAGATTATGATGTAGATATACCAAAGGCAAATCTTACTATGTTCACAGCTAGTTTGAATGATTTTCTTACGCATAAACTCTTGTCTACATCCCACTTCATTTTATGTTCATTCAGGTCACATAATTTTAGTCAAAGAAATGAATCCCACACTAAGAAATTGCACTTTGCCATATATGGTGCAAAAAAAACTTTGTGGCTTTGTTAAGCTGAATCTTATGGGTATAAAAATGTATAAAAGCTAGATTGCTATGGTTTCTTTTGATTTTTGACTGTTGCTATCAACAGAACTTCATTGGCAAAGCAGACATTCCAAGCCATTCAGCTTCCACTAGCTAATGTAGCTTATAACCATACTTCAGCCTTTCATTTGTGTCAATTGCTTATAATGTATTAAACAGTAGTTGAAGAGGTTACATCCATGTGGAAACTCAGTTAAATGGGAGTTTGTTTCTGTCATGAGGGAAACTAGCTCTTAGCAGATACAGCATAGCCTGTCATCCACACTCACACTCTTGCTTAACAGTGACTTTAAGCCAGAGAGGAATTAAAAAGTTTGACACTCATATCCAGCTCGAAAATACCATTGAAGATACAACTTTAAGGCAGAAGCAGGTAGAATACTCACATTCCAATAAAAACAGTGAGAGTGAAAGACCTTACATTATGTGTGACATGTTCAAAGATATACCATTGCAACATCTTCAACTTTGTGAATCAAGTTTGGAAAGCTTTGGAAAAATGCTAAAAGTAAAAGACACGAAGTCTATTCAGTAGCAAGGAAGGAAAACACTTCCATAGAATTAGGCTTTTGAATTTGAGTTTACAAAGGCACTATGAGTAATGCCATAAGATGCTGACCAAGCTCTTGGAAAATTGAATCATCCATCTGTGGGCTTCTTCAATGTCATTACCAACAAGGAAGCCAAATTGCTTGTCAGTATAAGTCAAGTAACTATACCACAAACCATACCCCAAAAATCCATCTTGAATTATGGCATTGTGTCACTCTTCTTTAAATTTTAAATAGCAGGCTCAATGGTCATACCCATGTTTCACTTGCATGTGAAGTACAGACAATCACTGTTTGAGTGTAAAAAAAGCAAACAGATGTTGATGCTTTAAAGATATGGACATTGAAAGAATTCAAAACAGAATTATTACAATTATTTTATTAAAATTATTAAAATTGTTATCCATTTGTTTTACAGACATATTGAGCAATTTGACACCTTGCTCTGCATTGATGTTTTTTAAGAGTCATATTCCCTCAACATGCTTAATCAAATAAGTAAATGATTTTTATCTTTGGCAGGCCAAAGATTAATAAGAGCTATGTTTTAGTCAATTCCCTCAACTTCATCATTATTGAAATTGATCTTGCAAGCCGTTTCAAGAAGGAATGAGTATACAAAAATAGTTTAATTTTTGACCAGTTACCTGCTGATTTTAGTAGAGCTCAAGACCCTTAATTTGAAGTTGCCAGCTTTAGTCCCATGCTAAATATTCTTTTTACCCAGTTTCAGTATTGACAGTTTAATCCAAAAAAGTTTAATGGCATCTAAGTACAAGTGAAATGGCCATAGGATAATTCTTCTCTTGTATAAATTTACTACTTTTTATAGATATATAGCACGAGCATACTTTTTTCCTCTCAATATTTTTTAGAAGGTAATCATTGATAGTTTATATAAAAAATCACAATATCTTGTAACCAGGACTTTTGCTTTAACCTGAAAAAATAACTCTGGCAACATTTCAAGGGAGCTACAATTAGCTTATTTTGCAATTTTATCCTCTCCTGTTGTTTCATTACTGACAATTGCCACTTTTGTACTTGGTTGGAAGTGTCTGTAAGAGTAATCATTGATAAATTATTACAGAACTCAAAATATCCTGTAGCCATATATTATTGCAAGAAATAAATATTCATAACATTTGTCATTTTACTACTTATGTGAAATTTATAACTACAAAAATTTTAATACTCACAAAGCACCATTTTTTGGGTAACATACTGTTAAAGCAGTAAAAAGAAATAAAGTTTATATCAGCCATAATAATCGACTGAGGGAGCATAAGTGATGTAATATTATGTTAAGATTTTGTAGAGTTGATGACAGAGCATTGAACATTGAAATGACATATTCAATCTTTGTTTTGAGTATTTCTTGTGTAACAGAGTCGTCAATCTTCTTTGAGTACAACTAACTGTGGAACTAAAATGCTTTCTTATGTATGTGAATTGCATATTACACACATGTGAACATTTTTTCCTCACACAAACTATGTTTTTATCTAACAATGCCCTGTTGTATTTAATTTTCTAATCGTGTATGACATCATTTTCAATGTGCCATCCTACTAAATTAGTTTTTTTTATTTGCCAAGATTTTTTGTTAGATACCGTGGTTGCAAAATTCATCAAGGGTTGGCCCAGATTAGTTTGTAGAAAGAGGATGATTTAGGACTTGGTCAACAACCCATTACATATAACAATAAGTACTATAGAAATAAGAAGAGTTGACCATTGTGGTCAACAGTCAAACTGTATTAGAGGACCCAAAACAGCCTTCAATATATTTCTGGATGAACATATTCCAGCTGTATTTGCCTGATAGTTAAATGAGCGATTTTTATTATAAATAACTGAACAATGGTAATTATTAGTTTCCCTTCAAATTCTGTGTAATTGTAACATGTTCCAGAATTTTATGAAAGTTTGCTCTGTGTAATTTTGTTGAGTTGTTGTCAAATAGGAGATCATGCACATACCAAAGTAAATTATTAACGAAATGGGAAATATGAGGGTGATTTGCATGGTTGTTTGGTGTTTAGCAAAAGGCATTTGGCCATAGGAAGTGGCTTTGTGTAAAGTCGTTATTGGCATATGGAAAGAAAAGGTTGATGGGACAATGCCAATTTAAGGTCTGTGTATGGGAAGATTTTGATTGGATGAAATTATGTGTTATTAAAGTGGTGTAATTCTATGTGCAGAGATTTAAGTAAAGGTAATGAGTTGGTATAACATAATTTTCAGTCAGAATATGGAGGATGCAATTATATACATCATGAAAGGTAAAAAGAAAAATTTTAAAAAAATTCAAATAGTATGAGAAAAAGGTGTTTTGCATTTGTGGTCAGAAGGACATGTAAGATGCTTTAGGTTGGCTTGGGAAAGATATAAAATAAGGCCTGACTAACAGAATATTTGCTGACCCATGTAGGAGTAACTGTAAGATACTAGACAGTACTTTGCCATGCAGTAACATTATTAAAAGCCTGATTTACAGAATAATGTATTCTTCCTTAATAGTATGTGTTTTAACTTGTAAAACTATGCAGTAGCATGTCCCTTGGCAATAGTGCTTTTGCTACAAGTCCTGCACCCCCTACTTTTTACCAGGCAGTTTGATTCATGTTATTTTCATTTCTGTTTTTAGTCCAATGATGAATTAAAGGATGAGTCCATAACTGAAGAATCAAGACCTGTAGCACCTTCAAAAGCAACATTTACACCATCCAAACCAGTTGCTACTCCAGTAGCCACTTCAACAGCCACTCCAGTGGCCACCCCGTTAGCTGCTGTAGTGTCAACTGAGTCAGAATATGTACCTCCAGCACTAAACCAGGAAGAGCCTTCTCCTGTGTCCATTTCATCAAGTCCAAGTACAAGGACTGGTATTGTTTCAGAAGAAGTTCTTGAACTACAAAGGAAACTTATTGAGAAAGAAAAGGCTGTTCTGGATTTGGAGGAAAAACTGAATACCTTAAAAGCAAGGAGGATAGAAGACAAGAGCAAATTGAAAGAATATGATAAAATGAAGATGCAACTTCAACAGGTAGATTTCAGATGTTCTTTTTTTCAATGACTCTTTTAATTCTAATAACGTTAATTTTGTCATCTTGGTTTTTCAAGTAAAGCAGTTAATATTTCTTCTTCTTTTTTTTCTAACCTTTTCCTCGTCAGGGGGGGGGGGGCATAATAGCGAATATGGCTTCTCAATCTTGCGTGGTCCTGCGCCTTCTCCATTGTGAGCCCTTTCACTGCCATGTCTTCTTTAATGTTGACCCTTTCTCTCCGCTTGGGTCGCCCTCGTTTTCTTCGTCCTGGTAGCTCGATCTGCATGCATTTCCTTTCCACATACTACTCACGTCTTCTTTCGACGTGCCCAAAGCATCGGAGCTGATACTTCTGCAGCTTCTTTGAGGCTTCTACAACGCCAAAATTTCTTTTGATTTCATCATTCCAATCTTGTCATTTCTTGTTACGCCCTTTGCCCAACGCAGCATTCGCATCTCTGCCACATCAAAATGGCTTTCTTGTCGTTTCATGAGAGTCGCGGTTTCCATCCCGTACAACGTTGCTGGTGGAACCAAGATCTTGTACACGTTACCCTTCAGCTTGACTGACACGTGTTTGTTACACAGAACAGCAGTCACTTTTCTCCAGTTGTTCCAGCCAGCTTGGATATGCTTCTTTACTTCCTTCTCACGCTCTCCATCACTCTGGATCGTGGAATCAAGGTACTTAAATTCTTCAGCTTCGTGCACATCTTCACCAGCGATCTTTATTGGTGGTAGATTTAATTTCTGATTGATGCACACATGCTCAGTTTTTGTTCTACTGATCTTCAGATCTCTCCCTTTTAATCAAGCCCTCCGTTTTTCCAGCACCCTTACTGCCTCGTCCTTTTCCATATTTACCAATACCACGTCATCTGCGAACATTTTGTTGTGCGGGCAGTCACATCTCACATCGTCAGTCAGCTTGTCCATTACTTTGGCAAACAGCAGTGGACTCAAGGCCGAGCCTTTGTGCAAATCTACTTTGACCTGAAGTGACTCCGTTTTTCCCACTGAACTTCGGATCAAAGTCTCATATACCATATACATCTCTTCTATCGTTCACACATACAGTTCGTTTACTCATTTCCGTCGTAGATAATGCCACAGTTAATCTCTGGGTACTATGTCGTACGCCTTTCAAGGTCAATTAATATGCAGTGCAATTCTTCCTGACCTTCCCTGACCTTCCCTGACCTTCCCTGACCTTCCTTGACCTTCCTTGCCCTTCCCTGCCACCGTTCGTAGTGCAAAGATTGGGTCAACTGGGCTTCTGTTCGGCATAAAGCCAAGTTGATGCACACTGACCTGCATTTCTTCTCTTATCCTACCATCTAATTCCTATTTCCAGAGCTTCATTGTGTGGGTCAGTAGTTTGATGCCTCGATAGTTTGAGCAGTTCTGTACATCACCTTTGTTTCCCATTAAAGGTACGAGGATGCGCTTTGTCCACTCACCTGGCATTCTACTTGTCACATGGATTTCATTAAATAGTGGTGAGAGGAAGTCAAATCCTTGCTCACCTAAGGATTTCCACGCTTCAAGTGGTATCTCAGACGGTCCGACTTCTTTTACGTTTTTCTTTTTGCTCAGGGCCTTCTTCACTTCTTCTATGCTAATTCTTGGGTTATTCTGTTCATGGGCTTGCCCTGCTGGTGCCATCTCTTCCCTGGGGTTTCCCTCGTTCATCATCTTTTAAAAATTCCTTTCCCCATCTATTCAGAATATCCTCTTCATCACTTAGTACTCTACCATCTAGATCCTTGATCATCTTGTTGGATGTCCTTGGACGCCTTGTCCATTTGCTTTGCTATTCCAAAAACCTGCTTCTGCCCTTATGCAATGTCCAGGCTGCCATATATGTCCTCACACGCCACCTTTGTAGCCCTAGATACGGCTGCTTTAGTCTGTCGCTTTTCTCCCAGGTACTGTGTTTTCTTTCAATCACTCCTGTCTCTTCATTTTCTTCTGACCACTACCATGTTTTTGTATGCCTTTTTTCCCTCCAAAACTCTTTCCCAGTATTGATTCCGCCACCCTTAGGACGGTTTCGGCTGTTGCTGCCCAGTTCACGGGCAATTCCTCCCTTAACTGCTCTGGTCACTCAGTTACAAATCACACCTTAAACTCATTGTCTTTCAATTTCCAACATCTTATTCTACCTGAATCTTTCTTGCTGCCTTTACTGTCGCCGTTATCTTCTAAGTGCGTATCACTGGTCGGTGCTGAGTTGTTACGCTTTCTCCCGGTAGAGCCTTGCAATCCATTACTTCCTTCAGGTGACATCTTCTGTAAAGGATGTAGTCAATCTGGGTGATGGAATTCCCACTGGTATATGTTGCCCTGTATTGGTCTACTTTCTGGAAGAACTTGTTTGCAATTGTAAGATCGAACCTCTTGGCCAGGTCCATGATGGCATCACCTGAGCTGCTCCTTATTTCAAACCCATTCCTGCCCATAGCCCTTGGATCAACTACATTTCTTTCACCTGCATGGCCATTTAGATCTCCGCCTTCAAAGAGCCTGTCTTGTGCTGGCAGCTAGGTGATCGTCATTTCCAGGTTCTCCTTCCAGCCTCCTCGCATTCCACTGGTGGGGCATATGCACTCACAGCACAGAAGTTTTCGCCGTTTACTTCCGATTTCCTATACACCAGTCTGCCCGATATCCTCCACTGCTACCACTCCTGGTACCAGACTTTCCTCTAAGATGATGCCTCCACTGATATGTCTAGCCTCAGACCTTTTCCATTTAGTCTTCTGCACACACAATACCCTTATTTTTCTTCTTTCCATCATATCTGCTTTTGCTCGGGAACTTCCTGTTATACTACCAACATTTAACGATCCCATTCTGATGTTTGTCTCCTTTCTTTGTTTCTTTCTTTTTGTTCGTCTTTCTGCAGCTCTCTTTCCTCCTCTCTGTCTTTCTCTTGGTTTACCAGTAGCATAATTTCCATTACCTCGCTGTGACCCCGAGGCAAAGGCGGTCGTTGTTGACCCAGGCCAGGGCCGCTTCGGTATGAATTTTGTATTATTTGCCATCACGCATGGTAATGATTTGGCAGTTTTCTACAGCTGGATGCCCTTCNCTGCTTTTGCTCGGGAACTTCCTGTCTGATGTTTGTCTCCTTTCTTTGTTTCTTTCTTTTTGTTCGTCTTTCTGCAGCTCTCTTTCCTCCTCTCTGTCTTTCTCTTGGTTTACCAGTAGCATAATTTCCATTACCTCGCTGTGACCCCGAGGCAAAGGCGGTCGTTGTTGACCCAGGCCAGGGCCGCTTCGGTATGAATTTTGTATTATTTGCCATCACGCATGGTAATGATTTGGCAGTTTTCTACAGCTGGATGCCCTTCCTGACGCCAACTACAGTTGTAGATGGTTTGCCTAGCCTTTGGTCTAAGGGCCTATTCACAAGGCAGTAAGTGACCGTCCCTTGCCGGTGACCTCCTAATAAAAGTTCCTACACCCAAGGATGCTCCGCTCCCACTTAGGCAGGACATGCCGACAGGATGAAGGCTCTGTAGCACAGGGATGGGTGGCTGGCAGGGTGATACGACGTGCCAAAGGGCGATCCGATGACTGTGCAAGGCAGCAATGTCCATTCCCCCGAGGTACAAATCCAAGTGAACTCGCTTACCCAAAAAGCAGTCAATATAGCACGTATTTTTTAAAGAAGGTGTCTTTGAAATGCCCATTGACAGGCCCTGACCTTTATGGGTACAGCTACTCGGGATTTATTCATGATATAACCATTTTCATGATCCAGCTAGAATGGAAAGATCCTCGATTCTTCCGAACAATAGCGTGTTAAAACTGTTTGGATTGATAGCTCATAAAAGCTTTGGTTTAATTTTATTCTCCTCGGTAATGAAACTAAAGAATAAAATTGAATACAGTTGTAGGTTAACTCAAACGTGTAGTATTATTTACCATACTTGTGGCAAAACAAAGGTTTGGAAAGTTGGACTTTTCCTGAATATTTTTTCATAGGATTAAGACTGTTAGTATTTGAAGGGGTATTTTAAAGAGTAGACATTTTCTATTGGATTATTATATTCACATTTGAATTCAGATGCTTAGTTAATTAAGGAATTTTCAGTTGCACATATGTAATATTTCACGTACATGATACTGGTGAATAATTGAACTGTTTTTATTAAAACATTATTGATTGTTTTTGTTAATAGTCTTTGCAGTTATTGTTTTGGTTGAAATTTCATGGTCGAATGTTTCTCTTAAGGCCTTGTGTGGTTTTTTATTTGAACAGGCTTGAGTTGTTAACAATTGTTAACTACAAAAACTCTTTTAATAACTTAAAAGTGTTTTTGTAGTTGTATATATAGAAAAAACCAACCATTTTATTTTTGTATGTTAAAAATCAGGTCTTAACGGGAAACAAGTGTTTATGAAATGATTCCATTTTTGCTTTTCTTTGCCTGGTATAGCTTGGAGATTACAAAGTAAAGTGGCAGGAAAATCAGAAAGATCTTCTTAACCAGCTGAGACAAGCACAAAAAGTAGGTTGACATTATGCTAGCAATGTTTTCACGTACATTTTCCCTTTAACTTAGGTTAGTATGTATGTATGTATGTATGTATGTATGTATGTATGTATGTATGTATGTATGTATGTATGAATGTATGTTTTGTATGTATATATGTATCTATCTATCGATCGATCGATCGATCGAAATAAAGAATGCTTATTTGATGCAATAGTTATACTATACTTGTTTTTACATTAAACAGCTAATTGCTGTTATTTTTTGCTTACATTTTTAATATATCCAGGGGTGTTTTAGTAGTATAAATGTATGCTATGGAATAGGTACATGTTGCACTGTAAAATGGGACGTGGTATTTTTCTTGCTATTAAGAAGAATTTGTTGTATGTGTAGACACCCACTCTCTTAGGTTAAGGTAGGAAAAGCTTTTATCTTTTNATATGTATGTATGTATATGTATGTATATATGAATGTATGTTTTGTATATATATGTATCTATCTATCGATCGATCGATCGATCGAAATAAAGAATGCTTATTTGATGCAATAGTTATACTATACTTGTTTTTACATTAAACAGCTAATTGCTGTTATTTTTTGCTTACATTTTTAATATATCCAGGGGTGTTTTAGTAGTATAAATGTATGCTATGGAATAGGTACATGTTGCACTGTAAAATGGGACGTGGTATTTTTCTTGCTATTAAGAAGAATTTGTTGTATGTGTAGACACCCACTCTCTTAGGTTAAGGTAGGAAAAGCTTTTATCTTTTATCTTATTTTGATATTGGAACTTTTATGCTAACAACGAACCTGCAAGTTTTAGGTGTTTGATGATCCAGGCTTAAACTTTCTCTCCTTGTTAGTGATGCCTTTGTAAGTGATTGTTAGCCGGGCAGCTGTGAAATGTTATTAAATAGAGTCAAAAAAGAGGCCACTTAGGCATCATTTATATGAAAGTTTGTTTGTATTTTGTATTTTTTGGACACATTGTTTATGTGACAGTACTTTTCACATCACCACATACGTATTGTATGTGGGGCTAACCCCGCGGTTAAGTTTTTATACTTTTAGTTTACTGGTATTAGTAAACAGTGGAATATGTCCTTTAGTTCATGTGAGAAAAAGATACGCTTTGATGGATCTATCTACCCGATTATTTGCTTACTACGTTAACAACGTCAACAACAGTAACAACAACAAAAATAACTTACTGCAATGTATCGACCATTCAACTGACCACTACAGTAAATAATACTGTTGTCACTTTTTTGTATCTTCTTCGTTTTCTATCATAATTACTATTACACCACCAAAACCACCACTACTACTACTACTACTACTTCTGTTACTGGTACTGTTACTAGTATCACTATTACTAGTACTTATATTAATAGCACTGTAATAACTAGTGATACTATTTCTTCTTCTACTATTACTACTATTACTATTACTACTACTATTACTACTACTATTACTACTACTATTACTACTACTACTACTACTACTGCTACTACTACTACTACTACTACTACTATTACTATTAGTAATACTACCATTGCTCTGGCTACAGTTTTTAATAGAATACTTTAATTAATCCGCAGGAAGCAAGTGAAGCAAAAGCTCAGTTTGCTAAACATGATGAAGATATACAAGAGCTTAATGAAGCAGTTGAAGTGGCAGTCTTAGATAAAGAGATGGCAGAGGAAAAGGTAATGGTTTAGTGCCTTTAATTTTACTATGACTGAAGTATGAAATTTAATACAATAAGAAATAACTAGTTTCCATTGTTGGACCAAAACCTATTAGATCTCTTTACCACCACGGGAAATCATAATCACTGCTACATATTTCTTTGAATATTTCTGGTTCATCAAATGTAGCCAGTGTGACCTCATTGTGGAATTTGTGTTGGGGCTACTTAACTGACCCTCTCAACTAAGGAGGTTAACGCCCAGTTACATACTGTAAATAACCAAGTAAGTGCACACTGTCGAATAACCGGTCTTACCCAAATAAGGTTCCCCGTTAAACAAAAAGGAGTGCTTATTCAAACTGATGATAGTCATGCAGAGGTGGCTATTTGTTTACTGGTGCTGTATTTATTGTATTCATTGTATTCATTACAGAAATAACTTGAAGATTGCTTGTTTTACAATATCAGAATCATTAAAACTCATTTGAAAATTTGAAAGTTTAATTTTTCATTTTGAAGTTTCCATGGAAAAAATAGGAACTGGAAGTCCAATTTCACTTTTTCGGGGGCCTACAACAACAGCTTACACGAAATTTTCTTCTGGGTCTTTAAGAAATTTCTCAATTAGATTAGACAGTTCAATTAGTATATGGCCAACAAAGGTTGCGCCCTTTTGAAAACTCCAACATGCTTTGTCATAGCTTAGGGCTTCTTCTCGCTTATCTTCCTTGCAGTCTAGTTTCTCATTTATTACAGGAGTCCAGGTGATTTTATAAACATAGTATGTCACACGTACATTCAATTTTTGTACCATTTTGAAATTAATAATGACTGTTCTTGACGTGTTGATGCTTTTGCTTCTCAGTATCTTCACGCATTCAGCTTTTATTGTAAATGTTTGTTTCGAATTTCGAACTTTTGTTTCAAATGACAGCGCACTACATTTTTGAAGCCTTATGTAATCGCGTAACTATGCATTCGACGCATTATTTGTGTTAATTATAATGTATGTGTGAAATTGACACTTGAAATCTGTAACGTTGTCAGTCTTAGGCTCGTCTTCTATGCCCTGTCATTGTGGTGTGTGTCTTCGTATAGATTGGTATCTTGTAGTTTGTTTATGATTATGTGTGTTGTAATTATGGAAAATTATTTAGTTGATTAATTAAATTAAGAACTAAACGCTAAACGAGAAAAACTATTAATCTGCTAAGCTATTAATCTCCTTACGTTACATTTTTCCTAAATCGAATGTTGAAGTTTTTATCAAATGTTGACGTAGTGTTTTGAAAAATAATCTCGCGTGTCCTTTTTAATGAACTTTGAAAATAATGATCAAGGTACTTTTTATAAAGAGGAAAAAAATCGTAATTATCCCCCACCATTCAAGTTCAAGGCTAAAAAAAAACCCTATTGAGACTAAGAAAGCAAAAGGAAGCAAAAAAAGCGTTGCAAAAAAGCTGGAAGAAAATCTTTCAACGAGACTTGTTCTTGAGTGGTTTCCCGAAAGACGTAGTAAAGGTTGTCAGTTGTCACTGGAATTCATTATGAAAAAGGCTAAGGACTTGCATGAGACCATGGTCAAAGAAAGTGCGTAACGTGAAGCTTTTTTGACAAACAATGGCTGGCTAAGAAGACTTACAGGCCGTTATGGTATGTCATTGCGACGGAAAACATCTCTGCCGCAAAAAGACCCGTCTCAGCTTATAGATAAGTTGGTTTCCTTTGTGTCTCGTTTATGCCGTTTAGCCATGAAATTCAATATAATGCTGCCGATATCATTAGTGTATGCAAAACGTCTGTTTGGGCAGCTATGGTTTCTGTTTCAGCCGAACACGAAAAAGCTCCCGTTTTAGTTTGCCTTACAGCAAGAGCACAATACACAAGTGCCACCTGTTATTGCCTTAAAGAGGGAAAACCGAGAAAAAGCCACACTAGACAAAGAAATAAAAGAGTGCTTTAAAGCTTCATCCTCAGACGCCTGGATGAACACTGAGTTAACCTATACTTAACATTTTCATTTCCTTGTTGTCATCACGTATGGGACTTATATGAAAGTCATTTTGAAAATTGTGTAAAATCGTTGCTTTCCTTTATATATTAAAGTTTCAAGTGTTACCGGTTGGTGCTCAAAATTTATACAGGCCCCAGATTTTAGTTGAAACAGCTCCATTAAAGCTATAGACGAGGAAGAAATTAGTCAGCTAGCTTGTGCATGGAATTCGAACCCCCCTCCACGTTTGAACTGTTGTAAACTGGATTCTGGCAGCATGGAAAGAAATATTAAAGAAAATATTAAAGTGTCTTGAAAGCATTTTTTTTTAAATCTGGCAACTGATGAGTCAAAAGACGTATTTGTTTATTGTTTTGAAGAAGATCAGCGCTGCAAACCAGGGGAACAAATTCTGGAAGACCAACTGTCAACACTGATAAAAAAAGAACTGAGCCCGTTTGAAATTGATAAAAGCGATATTCGATTACCTGTAATCGAGTTTCTCTTGATTAATGTAGAGCACGATGATAACGAACAAGATGCTATTGACAATATAACCCTAAATAATATTGAGTGGTTGAAACATTGGTTTTTATTATCTGTACCAACCAAGCGCTGCAGCTGAATAACCGCCGCTGCCGATTATCCGCCCTTTCCAAATAAATACCCCTTCGAAATAACCGCTCTGAGGTGGACTATGTTAATTTATGAGTGCATTTCATATAGTCTTTTTTAAACAAGAAAGCAATGGACTTGCAATATCATGGTTTATTTAGTTGAGTTTTGGTCTTTATCAAGATTAGATCTGATTGCCGTCCTTTTTATATTTTATTTCCCTTCTTTCTTTAGTATGAAAGCCTTGTATCTGAAAATGAAAACTTAAAAGAACGTGTTGAAGAATTATCATTAGAACTTGAAATTTTAAAGAACGAAATAAGTGAAGGAGGTATTGTTGAATTTATTCGATTACGACATTATTTTTAATTTTAATGTAAAGTGTACTTGTGACAATTACTATTTTATTGGCCGGTGCTTGCCAATATATAACTTTTTGAACTTTACTTTTGTGCTCAACATACGACGTGTTAAGTATTCTGTTGCATTGGTAAAAGACTACAAGATTGTTATTTAGCCATTTTTTGTTAAATGTTGGGGGATCAAGAATGTATTGAGGAAGGCGTTGCTCGTTTCCCCCTTATCAAAATTGACGCTGTTGTGGGGCTGGTAGAGCGTTAGAAATCCATTCGCTTATGTACGTATATATTTATGCTACAAAACGTAATCATTATTTTGTGATCTGTAACTTGGGTTGTTTTTTCGATATTCTAGGTTGTGGTATTTATTGGGCATTCGCTATCCCCCCCCCCCTCCTTTGTTGTGTGCCGTACTACAAGCTACAGTAAACGTATCGCGGAAGTGTTTTTGATGACTTTGAAAGAACATTTTTTGGCATCATTTGATATCATCAATTCATGCTGTTTCTTAGCAGAAGGATGACATTTCCTTACAACTTCTATTTCCGTACAAACCATCACTAATTGCTACCTTCTTGCCCTTCATCACCGATGTTTTGTAATTTTTCTCGTTATTGCTATTCGCGATATATTTTATTTGTTTCACTCTAAACCAGAATATTTTTTCAAATACATTTACAAAAGCAGATTAACCTTTTATTGCCCGAATTAAGCGGACTGATTTGATAAATGTATCTTTTTTTTTCAATAAACTTGCAGTTTTTATCTGTCACGGGAACACTTTTCCCTGAAAACAAGAAGATATTTGCTACATACGTTGCGTCATTCATGTCTATGTTCAATGTCGTAATGACGTTGTCAAGTTATGATGTCTTACACTTAATTTTGTGTGGTGAAGTTCTTATCCTTTCCTACATCGTCGAGTTTAATTGCCATTACAAAATTATTATCTTTGGCGAGTACTTTACTTAGCGCACTGTTACTTGCCACAATTTTATCCCATCTGGTAATTATGCTCGTGTTTAGAGTTTGATAAATTAATGCCTTCACTCTCACTTTGTCATTTACTAAGCATCGGTGGAACATTTGTGATTGAATATCAGATACTTTCTTAACAAATGGTTTCAATTCATTCTTGTTTTATTGGAGTCTTTTTGATCATTTTAAAGGTATTGAGAGTGTGACAGTATCAGCACAAGTAAAGCAATACGAACAGCAGAATACAAGACTAAAGGAGGCCATTATTAAGTAAGTTTAGCGTAGTTTAGTAATATTTACTAACCGTGGTTGTATTATATTAGTGTTTTAGTTTTTTCACATAGTCTTGAAAAAAAATGTTTGAAGGAGAATAAGATTTATGAAACTAATGTAATATAGATAGAGAGGGTTTGCAACCGTCAAAAAGGGTGTTTGTACCGAACTAGATACGAACCAGCACCTGTGCCTATCATGGCCACACACGCTCCACCACCCGAGCCGTCGGCGCCCGTCCTTCACCAAATCATTTTTGCAAATATCTTCCACGTAAGCGCTCCCCCTCCCCCCAAATCCTACCGTTGGACCACACATCTAAATCACGCATATAGGGTTGAGGCTCCCACATATCGACGACTTTCCTTCCAAGTTCAGATCAACTGTTCCGAGCATACACGGAGGACAAGGGAATGTGAAAATAATATAGTGCAGATGGAGAGGATTTGTAATCGTAGAAAATTGACAAATTTGGTTGTCATTGAGTCTTTTCTTGCATTTGATACAGTGTTTTGTGTGCTACCTAATCGTAGCCATCGTAACATGTTTCGATGATGATGATTAAAGCAGTAGTCGAAATACTGAAAAAAAGAGAAATATCGACTGTTAAACAAAATTCGACTTTTTTAAAAACATTTTTTCTGTGCAAATTATATCCCTGAAGTAAAAATTGAAAACCTTGTTTTTTATGTATTTTTTTTATAAATCTTAAGTTTGAAGCTTACTCTTTTTTATAAATCTTAAGTTTGAAGCTTACTCTTTTTTATAAATCTTAAGTTTGAAGCTTACTCTTTTTTATAAATCTTAAGTTTGAAGCTTACTCTTATCCCTTTGCTTGTTCATGCCTTTTCTTGACAGTTTGGTACTCTCGGTGGCGTTTTGTCTTGAATGATACTTAACCTGTAAAAAAAATAAAAAACAAAAAGTTATGCTGAATTGTTCAGAATGTTAATTTTCACAGAGAAATCATCGTTCTTGGCCCATGGATGTTGAAATATATAACTCAGGTCCATGGCTATTTCTTTTCTCTATTTGTTATTGAACTACCTAAGCCGTAGTCAACATGTCAACAAATGTGCTTATTGGATATTAGTGTGAAAAATGCCATAAGTCAAATATATCAGGGTCTGAAGTAGGTTTGAACAAATAATTTTCTTAATTTTCAGGCTGAAAGAAATAACAGCAGCAGACAAGGCCGAAGTCAATCGTCTTCAGGAACAGGTTAAAGAACTAAGCAATAAGGTGACATCCCTGTCGAATGAAAGAGAAAAATTGAATGACGCATTAGAGGTATCCTAAAACTTAGCCACTTTATCTTTGTTCCGCCAGTTTGTCGTACTTGGTGATTGTCCGGATTGGTTTTGTGTAACAGTAAAATAGGTCAGGTCAGTTATATATATATATTTAAAGGAATGGTGATTGCGAATTAGGACCGGAATTTATGGTGACACGAACAGAAATTGTGATTTTGGGCCAGTGTATTTGGGGGTGAAATCAGAGTAATTAAATCGTTTGGGATGGCTTTTTCTTAGAGCGGAAAATACCGGTATGAAGGTTGCCAGATGGTAGGTGTAAAGTTTACTTAAGAGAATACGGGAGACATAGTACTGGTGCCTTGGCAACATTTGCAAGAGGAACGAAGATAAACTCATTTAATAGCGATTGATTTAGCCATCATTGCAAAAAATAGATAGAGAAAGACCATTAGAAAAGGATACTAGCTCAAGATCATAAAACAAGAATAATAAAAGAAAGATGAAAAGTAGGATATCGACCAATGAAACGTACGAAGATAGCTTCTAGCGATTGATTTAGCCATTTTGCAAAAAATAGATAGAGAAAGACCATTAGAAAAGGATACTAGCTCAAGATCATAAAACAAGAATAATAAAAGAAAGATGAAAAGTAGGATATCGACCAATGAAACGTACGAAGACAGCTTCTCTGCATTGGATGAGGCGAAAAGTCATTACAAGAAAATTTGTTTTGCATGTGAGAAACCGTTACTTAATTGTTCTTGTAGGCGCGCAATGTAAACGAAAGGCGCGGGATTCAATTCCTCTGATGAACATATCTACGTTCCACAAAAGAAATTTATTGCCCCTTACATGAGCACTGTGGAACCCAGGACCCCAAGACTAGAGGTATGGGGGTAACTTTCCAAATATGTGTTCAGAGATTGAGTTGGAAATTTTAATAAGATTTTTTGTGGCACTCTTAGTTTTCATACCTTAATTACTCTTTTGAACTACGGCACTTTAAAGTATGGAATTTAATGGCATCCTATTTCAATTAGGAAAGACGCTATTTAATAAAAAAGTATATCTTAATTTTCCAAAAGGACTAAGAGGGATATGCTTCCTGGCGGTTAAAAAATAAACAAATAGTAAATAGCAATTTTACTTTGCTATTTGTAGTGTGATATATAAAAGCGCAAATTATAAGAATAATGAAATGATATTTAGCGAGCTGTTTAGTTTAACTTAGGTCTTAGATTGCCTCAGCTACAGCAAATATATTTGTCAAGGAGGTTTTGGACGAGACGCAATAAAACGAAAGCGTATTGCAAACGACTTAATGAGGTTTTGTAGATTCAAAAGAATCATTATTGGGAGTTATATCTGTTTAAATCTTACTCTTTCAGGTCGCCGAATCTTCAATAGACGAACTTAAGGAACAGGTTGGTTTCATTTCACCAAATTTTCTTATATATAAAGCGTTAGTTTGTCTGTCTGTTTGTCTGTGTGTTAAGGGTTGGCGTCAAAACGGGTAGACAGATCGCAGCCAAATTTAGCACGAACATGGAGGAACATCAAGGAATTGACTTGGGACTACCGTAAGTGACGTCACTAAACTAGAAGTAACGTCATAAGGTCAAAAATGCATGTTGAAGACACTTAGCTGACTAAAGAGGTACAGAATTTGTCCGATCCACACCAAACCTGGACGAAACCTTCATGGGAACGCAGAAAAAAAATAGGCACAGAAAGTGACGTCACGAAACAGGAAGTGGCCTTTCTGGACGGGAAATACAGCTGTTTCCGGCCCTAGAGACCCCCGATTGCAGCGAAACTTTGCGGAAGGCTATAGATCAGCCTAACAGATATTGGATGGACTAAAACAGAACCAAAGTGACCTCACCTAACCAGAAGTGACCCGCTAAATAGGAAGTAAGGCAGTTTTAGGCATTAAGAAGCTCCGATTGCAGCGAAGCTTGGTGGGATGCCATAGAGCTGCCTAACAAACACAATGAGAGGACTAAAAATAAAATCGGAACTGACCTCACCAAACCAGAAGGACCGAAAAAAAGTTATCCAAAAGTCGGTACAAAAACAAACACCGGGAATACTCGGGCGAAGCCGGGTACTCTGCTGGTATTCTATAAATAAATTCTATGGAGATAACATTTTTCCTGTACTATCACCATCATATTTCAGACACGGGTGATTTTCTTCATTGCAATAGTGCATCATTTTATAGTATGCTTTCTTTTTTTGCTGTGCCTGGTTTCTGATTATTTTAAGCTTTTCTTCTGATTTGTTAGAGTTTGTAGATAGCTAGGATATGAGTGAAAACAGAGAGTAATTTTTAAGGAGTTGATAACACTAAGGACAGTTAGATTTTTGTAATTGTTGCATATTTTTTGTTTGTTACCGTTTTGTTTCATAAATAGACACATTTATGTGCTCTTTCCGAAGTCAAGGAAATTTATCTTGAAGTTTCAATGCACATAAAATTTCAGTAGCTATATATTTGTGACTATATACAATTTTTAGGTTGATACAGCACTTGGAGCTGAAGAAATGGTGGTAACCTTGACTGATAAGAATCTGGCGTTGGAAGAGCAATTAGAAGAGCATAAAGAAACCATTTCAGATTTGGTACAGTAAATCTTACAGTTATTTATTATCCACTAAAGCATTATACTAAGTACATATGAAAAGTTGCTTTTATACATGTATTAAGTAGAAAGTCAGTATCAGGTTGCCAGATCATACTGTAAAACAGACATCAAGAAAAGATTTAACTTATTGCTGTTACGTAGAGTGTCATGATATTTTGTGATCATCCGACAGCCTACCTATATAACATAATGGGAAGAAACAAAGCTATTGTCAGTTCCGGTTGTAGTACTTTTCAAGCATTACAGTTTAGTTATTTTTGCAAACTTCAAATATTAAAGCAGTTTATTCCTGATGGTATCCGAAGTTTAAGAAGCCGGTGTCATTCAATCCCTTACTTATCCTGATTCGCTGCAATGACTATTTAGATAGTCTTCGATCTGTAATTGAGAGGACCGTTTCATGCTCAGTACCATGTTTTAGTAGAATTACGTTATACCAAGTAATTTTTTTGCACGTACTCTTTCTACAGGAAGCAATCAGGGATTTAAATGAAGAGCTAGAGGCAAGCCATGTTCAGACTGAACGTGACCTGCGAGAAGAAATAGATCTGATTCAAAATCAAGTCAGAGAAGTAAGTACAGAGTTGCATTTTGTAAAGATGGTGGACATTACGATTACCAAAGGAAATTTAAGGTTTGCTTGTGATATCTTGTCTATCATTCGTAGCTAAACTAACATACATACTCATACTTTTACACAAGACACATAAACATAAACATAAACAGAACACACATAAGCAACATGCAAAACGCATACATGTATCTACATGATGGTACCAGGAAATACCATCAGTTAGGATGTATCTCTCTGGAGGACGAAACACCAGTGTGCTTCTTGTTCAAGCTTGTTGCTTAATTTAAAGAACTAGTCAAATTTTTAGCGATTTAAATTACTAGTATCTTAACACATGCAAATGAAGCTAGTTGCCAGGCTGATATATTCGCGATTTATTAAAGTTGGGTTGGTGGTGTGTGCTTATGTAAAACCCCAATTGGTATCCATTTTTTCTACGTTCACGTTTTTGCCTTAAAAGTATAAAAAGACGAAGTAGTTTGCGACAATATTTAAATTTTGTTTCTTACAATATAAAGTAACAAATGTTAATAGATCTAGACAGCCTATGGTCAACGTGTTTTAGGGTGCATAACCACAGAGCCATTATTTTGTGTCAGTAGAAAGATAGTGGATAAGTTCAGTAGGGATAACACAGCAGTGTCTTAAGTATACAATACATTTGCTAATATTTATCCCCAGTAGAGTCTTTGTTGCGTAACTCCTAACTGAATTTTCTAACGCCCAACCCATGAAAGTGTAAATGACATTATTCAGATGTAATCTACGCAATTTTTACTATGCCCAGATGCTTGATAGGAGGCGGTGCTTAATTCATCCCGGTTTATCAGGTAATATTTGTCTAAGTTAACTTGCATTTGGTGACAGTATAAGGACGCGAAGTTTTTATTACCCCGAAGTGTATTGATCTAAGCTTGATACCTAAGTTACATAAAGGAGCTGTAGAAAGCCTAAATGGTTTTGCTGTTAGTATGACAAGCATATCATGTGGTTCCAAGGCATGTTTTGGCTTGTACTTTCACGTACTTTCATTTTTGAGGAACATTAGCAAGTTTAGTTTGTTCCCCCGCTTTTACGAAAGTTGTACAGCTGACAACGGCTACGTTAAGGTTTTTTTGTATATAAGATGCTTTGTGTGCTAAATGAGAAAATACATCCCCTTCTGGTTAAAGCCAAAAACGTAGGTTACGCAAGAACATGTTCCACTGGTATTCGGCGTGCAACAATACTATGATTTTTGACTCAACGGGCTGAAATGACCAAGCCACAGTNACTTTCATTTTTGAGGAACATTAGCAAGTTTAGTTTGTTCCCCCGCTTTTACGAAAGTTGTACAGCTGACAACGGCTACGTTAAGGTTTTTTTGTATATAAGATGCTTTGTGTGCTAAATGAGAAAATACATCCCCTTCTGGTTAAAGCCAAAAACGTAGGTTACGCAAGAACATGTTCCACTGGTATTCGGCGTGCAACAATACTATGATTTTTGACTCAACGGGCTGAAATGACCAAGCCACAGTTGAAGACAGAAAGTGTAGTGATTAAAGGAGCTGAGTTCTCCTGTGAGGTCAACATACTTCTAAAAAGCAGATGGAAAAGGAAACAACTAAGTTACGAGAAAGAAAATTAGTCTTTTCATCATGTATCGTTTTTCAAATACTGCTGAAAAAAATTGAAACAAAATCAATTTAAACAAAGCTACTAACATTTTAATTAGGTAAAGGGTTTTATTTGAAGCTATTAATCCCATTCCTCTGGTGGCCTGTTATCAATCACTTTGAGTCCTGAACAGTTACTGAAAACCCATTACTGAAAACCAAGTGTTCTTTTCTCCATTGCATTCCTTGCTAAAATACCAATACCGTACTTCCACTCATAAACGCTTCCCTTGGATTAAGCCGGCCACCAATAAACGCCGCCGCCTATTAAATGCCGCATTTTGGAAGGCGAAGTTTATTAGAAAACAGAATTCAACAAGAAGTAAAAAATCGCTTATATAAGTTTTGCTTGTTTTCTATGAAAAAGTTCTTCCACAACTAAAGATAGAAACAGATATTGTTTTTCCCTTCAACGGTTCATCATCAGATTTTTTTTGCATGGAATTTTCATTTTGAAATATAATACGCCCTCTGAAAAATGTCGCCCTCTATTAAACGCCTTTTGATTTTGTAATACGCGTTGCGTCGTTTACTGGAGGAAATACAGTAACCGTAGTATTCAAGTTAATGTATTTTTTTGAGCACTGGTGTATGGTATTCTCATGAAAACAGATTTCTGCCCAAATTAGTAAAAATCCAAGGGTATACACCCTTAGATTTTTACGTTGTTCACTAAACTTTTTCCATATCGCTGTTTATGTAGGCAGAAAGAAAGTATGCAGGAAGCTTGGAAACATTATCAGATTATCAAGATACTGTGGCTAAGTTCAGAGAACTAGTTGCAAATTTGCAGGTAAATAGATACAGATTAGCTTTTTTCTGATATATATTGTTCTAAATAATACTTAATTATAATAATTTGTTTGAAACAGAGGGAAACCCGATAAATTCTTCCAAATAAAACACGGTTTTGGTAAATATTTAAACAAATCGGTTATTGGGTGCCGATTAATTAATTTCTCTTTCAGGTATAAACTTACTTTAGTTAAATTTACCACATAATAGGCCCATGTACATAAATAAGCCCACGTACATAAATAAGCCCATGTACACAAATAGGACCATGTACATAAATTGGTCCATGCACATAAATAGGTTCATGAATGGGAGTTGATAATAAATCTCATTAGGTTGGGCTTGCTAAAATTACGTGACAGAAATACCGAAGTCAAAAATAATATTTTATACATTAGACTTCCTAATGGTAAGCTATGCAAGGTGACAGTATTCATGTAGACAATGTATTATACAAAACTTGAATATCGCAATTAACAGTAGTTTGTTTCAGTCAATAGGTTTTTACCAACTTGAACGTAATTTTGATTACACATTTAACATTATTTTGTTTGATTAGTCCGAAGTAGCAATGTGAGGCTAAATATTTTTAGGCTTACGTAACAGTTCTTAGGACAATCTTAAAGGCCATTTTTCTACAAGTCACATTCCTCTGGTATATGATATTTAGGAATTTTTTTATGTTCCCAGTCAAAGGTCACATCTTTGACTGGGAAAATAAAAAAATTCTGGACAAGAAAATAAAAACTACAACAAGAAAAATGAAGAAACCATCCATTCCCCACAGCACAGCAATCACATCAGCTCCATATTTTTCGTATTTCTCTGTTTACAGCATAACCTCTATCTTTGCCCACTCCTTCAGTTTGAACTTTTCTCCAAACAAAACAAGCAATCAAATAATGGAATTATATCTCTGACGAAAGATGCTGTCATTCAAATTTACTTCAAGATGTGCATACCGCTCCCAACAAAGGGAGCGGGTAAGTATTTCTGAAGGAGATGTAATTAGAAACTGCTGGTATTACCCAACTGAGGAAATAGCGCTATTTAAGGAAGGAAAACTTCAACCGTTTTGTGTATTTCTCTTGCTGCTAACTTCAAACAAGACCTAACTTGAATACATGGGAAAATGCCTCTTGTTTTTTGTTTTTCTCAAATTGGGAATGTCTAACACATTTCCTTGATGGACAGAAATATGACCTTTTTGAGAGCATTTTGAATTGGCAACTTGGCAACAAAGTGTAAATTTGTAGGCAACACATTTCTTTCTGATGCAGATCTGATATTTGTACCCACATGGCATCAATAGAAACAAGAATAGTCAAGTGATTTTTATGTTAGAATTTTGTAAATTTTAAGACCTGCATCACCATTAAATCGTTCATGTACAAAGAGAAAGCCATATATTCCGCGAAGGGTAAACTATGCGTGTTGACATACTGTAAAGTCAAACTCAGAATATTTTGAAGATGGGGTGAATTCTAGAGACAACATGGGCAGTCCGAAAATTGATGTAATTAGAGCTACTTTTTGGACATGATATTTAAATCTACAATGTTGAAGACCATATCATGCAAACGTTTGGCCCCCGTATGTACAAGATTATTTAATTGTTAAAATTTACTGGGGAAGGATATGTTGGAATTTGACCCCAGATTTTGGGTGGCGGCACTTTCTAAAATCAGGACATTTTTAACATCATGTACTCAGGAACCATTTGAGATATTGATATCAAATTTCGAGTACTGTCTATTTTCACTTGCTTCAAAAATGTAAAGAGTCTGGCTAATTCTGTGACATTGGTTGATAGACCGCTGATGATTTGACATGGAATGAACCTGATATCACTTCTAACTAACAAGCAGTCATATTGCCATTTAATTCGGACAAGCATAAGTTTCTGAAGTCACATTTACAAGTACTACTCGTGTATTATAACTAAAGTAACGGGCTTAATAATGGGTGAACATATGGAAAACTCGAAATGTTCTTAGTTGTACTCTGAATATATTTAACCGACACTGTTGGCGTGCCTGGGACAGTAAGAATATATACTGGCATAGTTTATGCAAGGCTGGTTTCTGTCGATAAGCAGTTGACTGTATAGGTAGAAATAAAACACCGAAAATTCTAGAGGGGATATTTTTGATCGGGATAAAATTCAGTCACCAACAAACAATTAAATCACATTTTACTAAAACTTAGAATTCGTTATGTACTGCTCAATTATAAAGGGGATTTCAGAAAGTTCTATATCATTTTACAATGTAATAACTTTACTAATTGCCGTTTAAATGACTTAAATTTTGACAACATTTGTTTAAACAAGTCAAGATGTTATGTTTAATCTTCTATGTGTTTATGTGTACAGGTATAGAAATGCTATTCATTGAAAGAAACAAGGGTTTATATGTTGGAGTATGCATGAACACAGTAGAGCAAGACTGTGCATCGTGCATTTGTGGGAAAGTTCACCAAAAATCACGAACAGATTTGGACATGGTACAAAAACGTCAAAGAGGAAGGCTGTGCTGGGCAAAAGAGTTGACCAATATCGGAAGAGACGGTCAAGCATGTTCTTTGAAGCCCAAACAAGTCCATAAGAAGAACTGTTCTGGAATCCTGAGATTCCTGCAGCGACAATTTGGCACGTCTTGAGGTAACACTTGCTAATGAGCCCCTACAAACTACAGCTCTTTCAGGCCATAACGGAATATGACAGAGAAAAGTCCAAACAATACTGTGTTGATATGCAAGAGAAAGGTTAAGATGACGAGCTCAAAGTACCTCTTGTTTTCACTGATAAGGCTACATTTTATTCGAACGATCAAGTCAGTATGGATGATGCTCGCATTTTTGATGAAGAAAATTCCCATACCACAGCTAAGCACATAAGGGACTCGCCAAAAGTGAATGTGTTATGTGCATATTTCTTTTAGGGAAATGTGCTGGCGATGCTTATCCGCAAATGAACAAGAAGACTTTATTTTCCAATAGAGCGGGAGTCCACCATACTGTAAGCACACTGTTTGGGTTTATCTCAACGACAGAGTGCGAGAGATGGACCTGGTATGCCAGTGGTGGAGATAGTGTGCTGTTGGTATGGCAACCCCTCTAGCCTGACCTCACACCTTGTAATTTCTTTTTGTTTGGCCATGTGAAGGGACTGGTCTCTGCTATTTCTCCTTCTGAAAACCTAGAGGAACTCTATCAGAGAATCACTACTCCACTGAAGACTATTACCCAAGACATGTAGTGGCGTGTTTGGAAGGCGCTAGACTACCGATTTGACATGTGCTGTGTCTCAGGCGGTGCGCCCATTAGACATTTGTGAAACTGTTTATAGAATCCACATACCTCTGATCTTCACATTCAAATTTTAAGAAAGAAATCATGTTGTTCAACATTGAGCTTGTGCAGTTTTATTTGCCTTGATTGTGTAGGTTTTTTTGATATTTATATCGCACACCATATCAAATTTTTGTAACACTTTATGTTTTTTTAATGGGGAAAGCTGTTGCAAACAGAACAGTTCTTTTGTGATCGTTTGTTACACAGTTATATAAGATTCTGAATGGATATTAACATGGTAAATAACGCTCGAAAGTTTTATTAACCAAACAAAATTTTGCTACGTTATTCCTATCGGTGAAAGAAGGGTTAGTTTGGGGGAATTTTCATTTATTTTGCGCTGGGTATTTTTCATCAATTAATTAGTTAATGCTAAAGGCGTAGAAATTCCTGCATTTTATTAAACTAATTAAACCTTAGAATCGTATACAAGAATTACAGCAGAGACGAGAAGCGGATACTGAAAAGGAAGAAGAAGAACCTAAACCTGCTTTGGACATCGATTTTAAGATTAAATTTGCCGAAATCAAACAACACTCCAAGGTATAAAACTTGTTTGGTTTATTTCATTTTGTTTTTTAAAAAACATTGTGAAGTCGTCTTTTCCCTAGCTCATAAATTAGAGATAGATTACGAAATATAATTTGCCGTTTTTATGTGATTGGCATTTAAATGCTTGGCCAGAAAGACTTGTTTTCGGGATGTATTTTTTTGTGTTTCTCGTGTTGTGGTACTCAGCTCTTACTCTGGTTGGCTACATTTATAGGTACAATGTGAAGTAAAGTACACCAACACAAGTTTAATATTATTCTTCAATCGGCTGTTACTAGTAGTAGTTGTAGCAATTGGTTATGGAAAAATAAAGGAGTAAATCAGAAGACCTAAAGGTTTGTACAATATTAACTCGTAAATTTAAAGACATGTTGCTCCGTGTTTGTGTTTCGAATATTGAAATACAAAACACTGTAGCTTTTATCACCAAGCTGAATTGAAAACAGAATTTGCTCGTGAAATATTTCCGGCAACTGAATTTTGGCTTACTGTTGAATTTTATTAAGCACAATTCCACGTACTGTGTGAACAAAGCCAAAAGGAATTTCAAGGAGTAAATTTCCTTAAGGTATTGACCCGGAGGAATTGTTATGGAAGCAGTTTACGTTGGGGTTATTATCTGGGGAACTTTTTATCCAATAAGGGTAGTCGTCCGGACGTTACATTATGGTAGAATTTAGATAGCCTACCCTGCAAGCAGGTTATAGTGTTAGTCCATAACCAATCTAGAGATAAAAGAATCATTACCGAGTGATAAAAGAGGATCATTATGGATCATAACTTCAGGGGTTTTTTACGGAGAAAATACCTGTAGCTGGGCGTTGAAAATCGTTTTCTTTAGAACCCTGTTCTCTTTATCTTGGTTTCATACTTAATTTCATATTTCTGGACCTGTCAGATGCAGGTCGATGAGTTGACACTAAAAGAAAACCCTCGGTTTTATGCTTAAGATTAATACCACCCTAGGGTAACCAATCACTGAATGAAAGTAAATACAATAAAACGGTACCTAGAAGCATGGAATGACATAGTCTTTTATAGGATGGAATGGAAATGATATTTTTTACACTAGTCAACCGATGCTATTTATTACTGACATATTGAAATATTAAATTGAAGTTAATGGCACTCTCAGATTGGGCTGAAACGAAGTATAAAAGTATTATACCCACATTTTGTTATGAACAGCTTTTATATGAAGCCGTGCTATTTCATTACTTGTTTTATTTTCAACCCTGCAGGCTATTGAAATGGAGCTTAGAAAGTTCGAAGTCAAGGAGCTTACACAACACGTGAAGATGTTAAATTCATTTTTTCCAGATCATTTTTTAAAGCGCGGGGGTAAGTGCTTGAATTTCTTGGTTCTCCACTTGGTTACAGATTATTAATTCCCAGAATTGTCGCTCGCTTGCATAGTGATATATCTAAAAACTTTTAAGAAAAATGATACACCGGGGATGTGAAAATGTTCCTATTCTCACATGTCACGAATTCTGATTGATAATTTGACTGAGCATTTATACAACATCAACTTATTTTCATAATGCATAGGTAGGTTAGGAATAATGGTTCCTTACCTAACAGCACAGTTTTATCCACATATGCAGTAGCCCTCATTTTTAATAAGCCTTAAAGCATTGTAACCAGACAGACCCCCTGTTGTTAAATTCGTTTATTGGAGTAAAGCTTGTTGTTACCACCTTTAGAATGGTATTACTCGAATTGATTTTGAATCCTTTACGCGCTAGAATAAAAGATGACATGTTTCCCGGTTATTGATCAGGGGATCAAAATCAAATAGTGCATTTGAAAAATTTGTTTCTAAAGCTGGGTAATGCGATACGCTGCGTTATTGACCAGTTCTACTCGTCTACCATATATATAACCACTTGTCTAGTAATTTGTTTAGTGTATCCTCCCTCTATGGTTGTTTCGGATCTGTCACTTTTACTCCTGTTTTTTAATAAAATAACCCCATTTTATTTTTTGACCGAAAGTAATGTTGGAAGAAAGGACTCAGTATTGAATTTAGAAAAACAAGTATAAAATACAAGAGCTAGGGTATTTGCGTTTTATTGACTTGTGTTTAGTCATATAATATGCTAGAGTTGGTTTAACATAAAACTGAAGCCTACGGTAATATGCCAGTCTTAGTATATAATTAATCTAGCGAAAAAGTTGGCGGGAAAGCAACAAATAGCAGAACAATAAAGTATCCAATACCCACATTTATCGGGTGTTGGAAGCGTATTTTTACTTCTACATGAGCCAGCAGTTTTGCCCTTGCTTGAGTGGTTGTTTTCAAGCACAGGCAGGGAAAATACAGCCTTTTCTTTTATTATTTTGTTCACTAAGCCTTGTTTGATGTAACTTGCAACAACCATACAAGTAAGAATAATTTTGTGACAGTAGTATTTTGGGACAGATTTTCAGGAATAAGTAGTAGGTGGAGGCGAAATCCCGGCGTATAGGGTATAATATGGAAAAATGACATTAGTGATTCACATATTTGTAAACCCAAGTCAAGACAGTGGAAAAGTCTTGTAAAGTTTGTTAGAAGCTATCAAGCGTGTTTGGAGTAATGCATGCGTACGCAGGGATTGATGCAGTGTACAAAATTTGAAGCCTGTTTACATTTTTTTGTGAAACACCTTCGCAGTGAGACATAACTGCTTCCTGGAATAACTTTCTTAGCAACAGTCTACGAAACCGAACTTCTATTTGCTGCTAAACTATTACAGGGTTTTTAGCTTAAACTTCAATGGTGTCTAACCGTACAATGATGTCAAGACAATCTTATTCCGTCATTGTCGATCGCTTCGAAAAAAGAATTTGTAGTATAAAAATTCGTATTGTCAAGACATGCCTTAGTTAGTCCTTGTTTTTAAGTAGATTATATAGCATGTTTTCAACTTTGTTCAACAAATAATGGACCTTTCCCTGTAAATTGGTGTTGCCATATTGAAGAGTTTTTCTTCGAAGTAGGAAAATATTGACAGAGAAAGTTACGAAGATGTAGTAAAGCAAGAAGTGTCATAAAAACCATGCTTTCCAAAAATGAAGCCTTAATATAATTGGTTTTTATTCTGGTTTGCCTTTTTCCTCGAACAGTTTCTGCGCCAATCAAAACAGCAAATTTGCAACTATATAGTTAATGGAAGTATAGCAGGTTAAAGGAGTAAAATTAGAAAAGTAAGGGTGATCCAAGTAAAGATTCCCCTTCTCTTTTCTAATGTTAATGGAGCTCATGTGCCAGTAAGGCCTGGGATTGGCATTAGTGTTGATGTGGCATTGTGTCAGTGATTGTAGTTCTGTAGGCTTTTATTATGGCAAGATGGTGTGGAGAATTCCGCCGCACCAGTTAATGTTTTGCTATACGTATACGATGTTTTTGTTTCATTCATTTCGTAACTACTTAATAAACTGATATCTTGCCCATTCTTTACCTATAGGAGACTATGACGGGGTCCTTCTGCTACTTCTTTTTGAAAGGATGAAATTTAAAGTAGAGCTTCTTACTTCACAAATGAAAGACAAGGTAGACTGCTTTTGTTGCTTTAAATTTCACTTCAGAGGTTTTTTTTGACAAGAGAAATGAAAATTATTTTTATCCGAGACACCTGGATGTTAGCAAACATTTTAAAAATTTAAAGCTGAAATTCATCATCATCATGGACGGAAGGCTCATGGTTGAGTTGCCGTGGCTTCTTTCGTCATGGCTCTCCACTTAACCCGGTCTTGTGCTGCCCTGTACGCCTGGATGACAGTTAGTCCAGATTCTTCTTTGATGTTGTCCATGTACCTTGTTCTTGGCCTGCCCTTTTTCCTAGACCCGTAGACCATACCCATGATTAGCGTTTTCTCTGAAATTCATAAAAGGACTAAAAACTAAAATCGAAAAGATAGTACACGACATCTTAAAAAACCAATAATGAAACAGAAGTAAAAACATGAAAAATTAAAGCAAGAACTTTTGGAAAAAGATACATGTAATGTAAAAACTTATTTGTACAGCAGGTATATGGACACATTAGACTTAAAAGTGCATAAATAAGAACGTCCGAGATTTTGCATCTTGCGTCTAATCAAGCTGTGGAATTTTTGTTCAGCTTTTTTGTCATATTAATATTTTTAAAGAGTTATTTTTTCCATGACACAAGGGCCAGTCTGAAGTAAAAATAAGGTATTTAAATAATTTTTTTAACATTAACGCACTTTAGTATTGTGAAAGCTGTTTCCAAGAAATGACGTGGCTTTTGTAGTTGTGTGTATGATATACTCGTGGTAATGTAAATATTGTTTGACTTTGGTGTTGTTGTGGGGATATTCTTGTCGATGCTTTTGAATATACATGGTACGCAAAGCAAGTATTCCGGCTTGGGGTGCAGGAGTTTGCTTATTCATTTTTATTTAAAGTGATGGGCCATGAAAGTTAAAATATATTTTGTTAGATTTTTCATCCCCGTTATTGCCTGTGGTTATTATTACATTTGTTCTCTTTAAGCTTGGAATTACAGATGTTGTAGACTCGGGTGAACTCCTTGAAGGTGCTAAAGGTGATCAGATCAGCTGTGCAGCGTATATTATACATCGATTGGCCTATTTTCATTCGATCATAAGCAGATACCTGAGGTAAAGATAAACAGTAGTTTACCATGATATGATTAAGAATATATATTTTAATTTGAGGGTCTAGTGTTAAGTGAAAAGTGTTAGGGAAAGAAAATTGAGTCTACATCTGGTGGGCAAGGGAAACACGATCCTTGTTCAAAGAAACAGGAAGAAACAAGAAGGGATTTTCATCCCGTTTTTTTGCTTTCTGGTTGTATTCAGGGATTACACTTACTGGTTGGAGCATTGTTCCAAATATGGTTATTGTTAAGGTTTTGTAAAAAAAAATTTTGACAGCGTTCATTTAGGTTGAGACTGTGTGCAGTAGTTCCCATGGAAGAGCTTCCTGTTCTAGCTTCCTTACAACCCTGAAGTGATGGCACCCGGCTTGTGTCGCCACTAACAATGGCAGACTAATGTACCCTCTTTCGTGGATAGAGATGAGAGATAAAAGCAGTTATGTAAAATTAAAACAAAATAAGAAAAAGGATTTTAAAAGTACAAACTTTAGTCCATTTCACTACAGTGACGTCTTGCCGTGCGAGAGTTGATACCTTAAAATAAACTCAATGTTGCCATTTTTTTAAATGAAGAGAAATGAGCAACAGTAGACTTGTTGTGTTGAAATGACCTATAACTAAGATAACAGGACACAGTAGCAACAGAAGTAATTAAGTGGTTTTTTTGTGCTGCTGACGGAAAGCAAACCTGTTCTTACTTTTCCTTCGTTCCTTTCAAATTTATCACATTACACAATTGTTAAAACTGAAGTTCCACCTCACTTCCAGAGTTCTTCAATATTTATGAGCTCCTGTTTATCGCAGTTGTGAATTAGCGAAACTAGCCGCTGGGGCTCAATCGCAATGGAAGAAAATACGATAATCGATAAATTTTTGTCCATTTTACATTGCGTCCTTCGTCTTCATATTTGTTTTATATCCCTTTTCTCTGCTTACCTTCCTCCACCCCAAAGAGTTTACGTAAGGCATCCAGACTGCTCGAACGGGTACCTGATTGAACGACAACATTGAAAAAGTTGAGTTTTTCGCTCTAAATTTCTGTAATGATTAGCAAGTATGTTTCACCACACTACATTTTATCTTGTTGCACAAAGATGTTGCGAGGAAACCCTGACAGGATACACGCATCGCTTTAATCATCATTTAAGGTCTTTTAATCAAATACAATTTGGGTTTTAAATAGACCAGAGTTCAGCCCAGGACAGCCCGCACCTTTCTATTTTTAATTGGTCGTGGCATGTACGGAACCTCACCTCCGCAAAGAAGATTAATAGCCCCTTAGTATTCTAAGGCCCAAGTGCTGTCTTTATACATATCTTGATTTTTAAGGGTCTCTTACTGGCATTGTTCATATGGCAAATGCGATCTTTTTAGTATGTTTTTACCCAACCAACGATAGGAGTTAATTGTTCCTCAAGGTTATTCATTTCTGCCCCTGTTTATCGTATCATTTCAAAGTTTTTACTTTTAACTTTCCTTCTGTTTGTTGGGAAGTTATACCTCTAACTTGTTTGCTTTCAGTGGCTATTCCATTATGTCACACCCTCGACCATTTTAACAAAATTGCTTTTGTTTTTGTTCTCTCGATTCAATAGTAAGAGTTTTGTTTTAAATGAAGATGGAGCTGTTTGAGTTTATATTGGTGATGACATTCCCATTGCATATAATTATTAATGTGTTTGTAAGACATTATTACTTTACTGGTTAAAAAGGGTATAAGATGAGAGAAATTCTTTTCGTGTACCTTGTTTGGTGCCAGGGTTTTGTTTGGCGATTATATTCAGCGTTTTTTTAATCATTTTTAAACGCGTTGAAGCTCGTTACCGAGGGTTTCTTTCCCATATACAAGGCTATGTTATGCAAGGATACATTTAATCATAGATAACTATTTTTATTAACCCCAGTTAGAAAACTCAAAGCAGGAGGGAGATCGATCTGTTTAGTTTAAAGATGGCCGTATGCAAAGTAATACTTTCGAACCAGCTCGTGTGCTTTTCATGGTCATCTTGGGGTACCATTTAAGCATTAGGAAATACTATCATAGCCAAATAATTTTCAAACTTTATTTTAAGTGTGATTGCACCATTCGCTCCATATTTGGGATATTCCGTCTATTTCCGTCAATTCATTGCATTTTAAACACTTTAACATATGGTATGTTAAAGTGTTATTAAAAATGACGACGATTTCCTTGTCAAGTCAGGACGAACAACTATCACCACAAGCAAGCAGGGTACAGAAAACTCTAAGATCATATTATTGTTGAAGGTTTGAAAGATATTTTGAGCAAGAAAAATATGCGAACTGAAAGATATTTATAGTTTTGTTAAAAATTTCCAAATTTACGCCCAAAAGATGACGACATTCACAAGCGCTGATCTCATTGTTGTTACTTTTACTGTTCTGCTTAAAGTTTGGATGAAGATCAAACCCAATATTACCAGAAGTTAACGTCTCTGTTAAGATAAAGCCATGAACTTGTAAGCACTAAAAAAAGGACAATTCATTTGTTATTTAATTTTATTCTCTACGTTTCGGTCGTACTTCGACCATTAGCTGGACCTGCAATTTCATAGCGGCCAAGACATATATACACATATACGCACATATACACACATTCAAGTTAATCGAAGTAATATATTTACCACTAATGTCTTTAGGAAACCAACATTTAGTTGTGTTAATAATAATTTTTGTAGCATTTTCCCTGTAAAATACAAACGTGGGCTGGTGCATTCGTTATTATATCTTACATTTCGCATTGTTTCGTACCAAATTTCATCTGGAACGTCTTCACCACATTTTGTTTAAAAATGGTTATATAACTGATATGTTTCATTTTTGAATAAAATATATGTTACCAAGAGAATCGTTAGTACTGCCCCACACGTACAGTTTTAATTTTAAATACTTTACTTGGGAAAGACTTCCCTTAAATCAAGAGGGGCTTGGAAATAATTTTGAACTTGAATTAAAGGAGAGTTTATTGATCCATCGTCACAATCCTAATTTTAAAAATTTGAACACTACAGCAAGACCATTTATTTAGTAACAATTGACTAATGAGAAAAAAGGTTTATCCTTTTTCCTTTTCACTGCTTGGTCGCTCCTTACTTTAATATTGTAGCTTCGTAACTTGTTAAAGATTCTGAATATGAATAGTACTGTATACCAATTAATAGGTTAGATATAAAATCTACGATACAAATGTGATTTTTAGTGGTACATTTTTCACTTTTTTAGTGCAGCTGATAGCTGTGACATTAGCACTTATATACGGGTGGCCAAACAGTATCCAGAGCTCGCTGTTCATGAAAGAGTTTTAGATCATCTTATTACCCTGCTGAGAAAGGACCAGGTAGGGCCCTTTAAACATTTTATGTATTCACGTTTTTACTGTAAACTCATATTTTATCATCTGTGCTTATTATAGAGAATTTTATGCCTTGCTGCTGTTTCTCCTGTACTGCTTTGTGCCTCTTTCTGTTCCTCATGCTAATCACTTCCATTCCACTTTCTTTCTGATTACTCTTCCTTTCTAATAACAAAATAGTTAAGCATGGATGTTTCGTTGGCGAGAAATTATATTTACAGAAAACATCAGCCATTTTAACTTCATTTTTAAACGCTTTTAGTTCTAATAATTGGTAATTTGTGACCAATTTTCCACAGTCTGAAACGTGGGTTGTTTCATATCCGCAATATGCTGGATATTTACAAAATACTAAATTTTTACCCTCTGCGTATTGTTAAAAAGTTCTTTTGGACTCTTCAATTTCGAATATCATCTTTGAAATAGCATACTTCTTTAGCTTTTTCCGCTACTTTTTTTTGTGGCAGGTGTAATTTTTTTAAAAAGGTTTCACTAGAATTAAAATGGTGTTCGAAATGTATTAAAGGGATTTTGTACTAGAATTGCCGGTTGCTGTGTTACTGATCCTAAAGGATCAAGGCGGTACACGTATGACACACCGTATGAAGGTTTCCAACGTGCCGTGTTCACATAGACATCACCAGTGATAGCAATGGACTTATATTTCTAAGGTTCCATGCATGTTATTTCCACTTAGTTTTTCCACATGTCCACCACTTCTTCTAGCCAATTTTTATCCCTACCTCTGGAGTTTGAAACCTGTATTAACGTTGTAAAACAGTATCCTGCCACTTGTTCCAAACACACTTTTTGCTTTGTTTTAGGAAAATTAATACAATAATTTAAACTAAACATCAAACATTCCTTAACAATCGCTAGATTTAAAACCAAACTAGGTTCGAACCGCGTTTATTATCATATGCACTACCAACCTAGCTAGCTGCGGTACGTTCATGACTAGATCATTATGCAACCACAATTCACACTCTCAGATGGATCCACATATATTTTCGCATTTCACTAACCCCAGATTCTCCCTCAATCATCATCATCATCAGTCGGGCACACCCGAATTCGTAATCAGCGCTCTCCACGAGTCTCAGTTCTTCATCGATATCTGGAGATCGAGTATTGGAAGACCTGTGTCTTTCTGGAGCAGGGTAGCATAGTCCAGTGTAGGTCGGCCGACGTTTCTATAACCATGGCGCGGTTTCCACAACACAGTCAGCACTGAAGGTTCTGCACATCTGAAGCAGTGTCCTGCGAGGCGTAGTCGGCGTACTCTAATGGTATCGGTAACTTTGGGTAGGCTTCCTTACATTTCTTTGTTTGTAACATGTTGCTTCCAATTGATGTTCTTAATTTATCGAAGCATACGAGTGTAGCAACCAATAACTTCCTTTTCTAATTTTCTTGTTAGGGTCCATGTTTCTGATCCATAGAGCAGTATACTTTCAATTGTGGTGCGAAAGAAATTTATTTTCTGCTTGCATGGTAGCAATGATCTCCAGACGATGTCTAGTTTTCGTACTGCTGCCCAGGCCTTTGTTTTCCTTATTTTTAGTTCTTTTGCTGAATTTTCTATCCACGACCCTAGATATCGGAAGTCATCTAATTTTCCAATCTCTTGTTGATTTACTACTAATTTTGGGTTGTATGCCATTTTATAACACATGAACTTGGTTTTAGATTCGTTGATTTGAAGACCTACTTTATTTGCAGGGTTAACAACGAGTGATAATAGTGCTTGGGCATCCTCTATGCTATCGGAAAGTAGTGTAATATCATCGGCGTAATCTGTGTGAGTTACATATGTGGTTGGGTCACGCTTACTTCTGCTCTTTGAGATGGCGAGGCCAAGGTGCTCGCTGTCTTTAACGACTGTTCTCATAAAGTAGTCTAATACTATAATGAACAGATATGGTGCAAGCGTGTCGCCCTGTAGGACACCCTTATGGGGTTCAAAGAAGTCCATGCTTCCGTCTTCTGTTACTACTTGAGCCATAGTGCTGGAATACAGAATTGCTATGGCATTGATCATGGTAGTTGGGACGTCATATGCAGCAAGGATCTTAAAAGATTTTGTCTCTGTTGATCGAGTCAAAAACTTTGCGAAAGTCGACAAAACTTAGTACAGCTGGTAGATTGTTAAAGTTGACTTCTCCCTCAATACAATTTCACAATTTTCTTTTCCCTCCATGTTTGTTGGGATTAGTTGGTCACCTCCAGGAAGGAAAAAGGTTTTTTTGTGGAAAACTCAGTCCTACATGCTTGATTGGGATAATATACCCAACGATAGGGGCCACTGGAAAGAATTACGCATGCAGGTGTATGATATGGTCATAAAAATGACCTGATTAGATCTTTGCGCCAATAGTTAAGGTGGTAGAGAATGTTCCTGTGAAAGCCATCGGCACTGGTTCGAAACATTTCAGTACGCACATAATTATTAACTTCACCTGGATTTCAAATTCTGAAGGTAATATTCAGATGGATCCTTTATTCAGTGTGGGCATAATTCTACACACTACTGTATTTTACATAGACACCATTACAAGTAAAATTGGTCATTTACAAAAAAGATGCCTCATTTGAACTTTTTAATCTTATTTTATTGTCAAAGGGATATTTTCCTCATTTGTTTACAACATATACGTCGTCATCCTTGTTATTTTAGCTTTTACGCTACTGTATTCAGTACAACATTTAGAGGCATACTTCTGTTGAGGAATATACACAATGTCAAGAACTCATAAGCCCATCTCTAATTCAAGCAGATACAGTTTTTAATTAACGGCAATGTTGCCATGCATTGTATCCCATAATTCAACTGAGATCGAGTACCTAAATATGACTTCTAAACGTTTGCTATTGTTGTCGTTTTCATTTGGACTTTTTTACCAGTGCAATATCAGGTGGAGAAGCAGACAACCTCTGTAATGATGACATGGCCCGAATATTTCTTAGAAAAACGTGAATTTTTGCCTTTTTAATCTACGTGTTGACGATCTTAACCCGTGCTGATTTTCTGATTTTGGTTTTGTAACCGTGTTTATTATTACTGTTTGGTTCACAGCTTGACAGCACAGTGTCGACAGAACAGTTGGACAAGAGTATCAATGTTTTCGAAGTAAGTTGTACCTTTTACTAAAATGTCTTTATTTTCAAATGAATTAATGGAATTTTAGTCTGCTTTTTTTGCCTGCCCGGCATGTTTTAGAGATAATGATCCTACCATCAGATTTAGGGTGGTTTGTAAAGTGGAGAATAATTTTCCATGAAATCTGCTTTGAAAGAGATTCGCTTTGCATTGCTTCATGGTATATATATTTCTATAAAGTATTTATATATTATAAATTTATATAAAGTAAATACGCGCATTCATACATACATGCACACATACATACATACATACATACATACATACAAACATACACACATACATACATATGTACATATGTACATACATGATGATTGCGCCATTTTGTCAGACGAGTGCCTTTCTTTCATTTCTTTCTTGTACCTGTTCTATCCGCCCATGAAGTCTCAAATGGCACTTGAGACCTGCAAGCGACTTGCAAAGTTTTTGAGGGACGTGACATTCCAAGTGACCCCTCGGGATGGCAGTAGTGGGATATTAATCTCCATGAATTCTGAGGTGATGCTTTGAATCCATCAGATGATTTTCAGATTTTTGGGCAGTGTGGACATGAGTAAATGGAAAATTCAGATGACGTAGTAGTATGGAGAACAAGAAATGATTCTAGGTCTGGTGCTCCGATGAGACTTCTGATGATTCAGTCCTGCCTTAGACAACAGAGACCGACTCCACACTCTTCCAGGTCAAATTACGCCACAGTCAACTGGCAAAAGTTCATGCTTCCCACAGATGCTCTTCAGTTTAGCACGAGAAACTCTGCTCTCCTCATACAACTCAGCACCTTGAAAGATTAAACCTCTCCAATGCTCACGATCAGCAGTTAATTGCTCCCAGATGTGTTCTGTAATCTCCTTATGCTTCAGGTTCTCCTTAACATTGCCCGTGAACCTTTTTCGCAGCTTACACTGACGTCCTTTGCCAGATAAAATTTCACCGTAGAGCAGCGCCTGGAGTCGTCCATTCGTATCAAGCGGCCGGCCCAGCGCATCTAGCCTCTCATCACCATTGACAATATGCTTACAGTGTTTGCTTTGGACAAGACAGTAGTGTCGGAGATACGATTCTCCCACTTGATTCTATGAATGTGCCTGAGACAATGATGGTGAAATCTATCAAGCACCTTGATTTGTGACTGATACAGATTCCATGCCTCTGAGACATACAAAAGAGTGGCCAGCACACATGACTCGTATACAGAAAGTTTGGTTTTTAGAGTGAGATCATTATCAGACCAAACTCTGTCTTCTAGTTTGCCAAAATAAGCTGATCCTTTTCTTGATTTCAAAATCGAGAAAGCCATCGTTTGAGAGAGCACCGCCCATGTATACAAAATGGGTGACACCTTAAAAGCCTTTTTCCATTAAAAATGTCAGGCTCTACATTAAGCTCGTCAGGTGCAGGAGTATACATTACCTTGGTTTTGTCAATGCTGATTGTCAAACCAAAGCGAGTGCATGCATCAGCAAAGGGATCCATAACAGACTGCATTTCACCAGCAGAATGAGCAACAAGATCGGCATCATCAGCATACAGGAGCTCTCTAACAAAACATTTACGTACAAGAAGATTCTTGGCTTGGAATCTCCTCAAGATGAACACTTTACCAGTTCTAAAGCTGAAATAAACTCCAATATTAGTCATAAAAAGTATACCACAGACCCGCAGCCAAAAACTGTGAAAATAGAAATGGGGCAAGAATGACCCCTTTACTCCATTGTGAATAGCATTTTTTTTCTGATAACTGACCTCTGAAATTAACCCGAGCTTTCATTGAATGATGTAACTGCCTGATTTTATCAACAATTGCAGATGTGCAACCATATTTGCCAAGCTCCTTCCAGAGAGCATCACGATTTACAATGTCAAGGCCTGGGTTAAGTCTACAAATACTTGACGATGAGGTAGACGTTGCTCTTTACATTTCTTAATGAGCTACTTGGCTGGGAAAATCATGTCGACAGTTCTACGCCCAGGACGGAAATCAGACTGCCACTTGCCAATAACCTCCTTGGAAACACATATCTCTAACCGATTTAAGAGCAGAATCGTAAACACATTTCCAACAACTTCACGCATTAGCTATCACAAAGTGACTTCTTGCCTTTCGTTTTGTGTAGAGTGACTAAAATGGCATCAATCCAGATCTGAACGATTGGATTATTATTCTAAACAGACGTGAACAGAGAGTGTACTGCTCTGTAAATGTTTACACCACTATGAACGAGCAATTCAACTACAATCCCATCAAGGCTCGGTGCTTTGTGTATGTTAATCTTTTTAATGCTTCCAATAACCTCTACAAGGGATTGCTCAATTTCTAGCTCGGGGTGCAAATCTCGCTGAGAAACGACAGTGGTATCATCCACAACAGAAATGTTGTAAAAGAGATCCTGGATATGCTCAATACAGCGTCGTGTTATATTGTCAGGGCTCTTTAATAATTCGGGAGTTTTACGCACAGATCTTTTTCCATTGTCAATTAGTGTTTTCACATTTCAGTAGCAGAGCTGAAGTGGGAGCCTTTTGGTATAAAATCTACCTGTATTTTTGTTTCTGCAAATGAGGACAGCCGTCAGCCGCAGGAAGCTAATTAGCAGTTTTGGGTGAGCAGTGCTATGCTGGAAAGGCTGCTGAGTCACACGAGGCTCCACCGAAATACACACCTGCCTTGGGTGGTGTGAAAAGCGATGTCAGGATAAGCCCCATGCCACCTTTGTGCAGATTTTTGACTACATGTTTCCAGCCTGCCAAGCCTACATGCATACTCCTCTATCGCAACAGGACTTCGAACAGATTGATGTGGAGGTCTGAAGGAATATCTGTACAATCTTTTATAGTAACACAACCCTGTATAGCAACAGAGCCACTCTCTCGGTATCAGTTCCCTGGTTCCAGCAACAAGCGAGGCTATATAGCTGGCAACATTTCACCTGCAGGTTTTTGATCAGTGTACACCTTCTCATAGATGAAATATCAACTAATTTTAACGAGCTTCACCTGCTCGGAACAAACTGGTTTTAAAGTGCCAGTAACTCGCCTTTCACCCCGTCTCCTGTTATTTGAAACATTTGCCCCACGAGAAGGCCAGGAGCTGGATTTGTCTGTCAGAGGCTATTTGAGACGCTGACATTGGGGCATTTTATTGACAACAGATTGCTCACATCTAAAGTCACCGCGAGGATAACAACCTTGGAAACATATATGCATGCCTGCATAGATAGATTGATAGATACATGCATGCATACATGCAGCCTTAGAAAGGGTAGCAATGTTGAAATACTCTTGGAGCATAGATCCGAGAGGATTTACGTTACTTTCAGAACTAAAACCAAACAATGAAACCACTTGACTCATAAGGCCACTTGTGCTGAGTCATGCTCATATTCTTTGGATTATGAGATTTTCTTCTGTTGAGTAAAAAGATCAAATCGACTTGGATTAGTTCCCCGTTGTGTTATATATAAATAGATGTATAGTAGTTTACATAAACGATATTATCCAGATAGTATTTAGTATATCTCTATATAATTGCTTCTTTCCATGTAAGTTTACCCACAGCGAAGACGAGCGTTCTGTTTTTTTACCTTCCTGATTCAAACGATGACTGGATTTGTTCTTTTCAATTGTATAACAAAGTGAAAAATCCATCTAATCCGCTGAGTTAGGGAAGACGCCTTGCTGTCAAGGGCTAGATAATAGAAGAAGCCTAATTGGCTAAACATTTTTTTAATATTTTTCATTTTGTTGTTGTTGTATTTAACATTTGTTATTTAGAAAGGAAAAGATGCTGAGAACGAGGTTAATTTTTTTTGCCACAATTTCATTCGTAATCTTTTTGGTAGGATACTTTTGACCTTCATTTTCCCATTTGGCAGTCTGTTTTGTGAGTAGCGCTCTGTTCTTGAACCAGGCTAAGGAGTCTAAGTACTTGTGATGAATAGTATGCCCTGGTTAACAGTACTTTGTGCAAGTACAAGATTTGTGCGAGTAGGTCGTGAAATTTCAACCCTCGCGTAATATGGTGGTTTTTGGAATTCTAGGGAAGGTATTTGTGCGGAATTTTTTGTGTTCTACTGCGCTAGTTGCCCTTGAAATTCATTGGGAGAGATATTTGTTTGAGAAATTGTGCCTGAAAATCAGAAGTGTAACAGAAGTGGGTTGTCTATCACTGGCCTTGTGTACTTAGTTTCTCCGGGAACCTTCTTTCCTTACTAATTTGAGTAAATACCTTCATAAAGAAACGATCTTGTTGTGGTGTAGAGGGGCTAACTGAAACTTCACATCTTGTTACTTGGATGGCATTTTGTAAACTAGGAAATAGGTATCCACATCTAAGGTGTGGAACGTGTGAAGCAATCCATGCTCGCTGCCAGGGGTTTCTCCACATAGGCTGAAGATGAAATTGTTTGTGGGTGACGCAGTGGCATTTATTGAGGATACCAAAGAACTATGATTTCAATTGAGATTTTGCATGCTATGGCTCGATCGTTAGAACTGAGATAAGACGCAATCTTTGCAAATCATTGCAATAGGATTATGCTAATCATGGTTTTGGCTCTGAAAAGCAAACCTGTTAAAATGTGGGACAGTTAAAATGTCTTGTTATCTGTTTATCTAGTATGATACCATAACATCGTCATTTTTAAAACACAATTTGCAGTATTTATTGAAAATGAAATGAAATGAAAGTAGTATACCTTGGTTGTAGAATTTACCCGAAAAAGTTTTGAGGTATGTAAATTCTGCAATTTGCCCTTGAAGGCTGCAATAACTAAAATATGTAAATCAGAATGGAATAGCTGTTTATGTAGGACGATTAAATGCGTTTTCCACACAAAGAAGTCACATTGCCTGCACAGATGTGGACCCCCGTTAATGGAAAAAACACTCTTATAGAGTCAGTAGAAAAAAGCAATTCTTACCACAGGACCTTGGAAATTAATAGGACGTCATATATGTGCTATATTAATAACAGTAAAGCTTTCGACAGTGTTCAGCATCAGAAACTTATAGAAATTTTAAGCATTTTATATTTGGATGATAGAGACCTGAGAATCATCAGAAACTTGTATTGGGATCAACCGCCGTTGTACTTATTGATGGAAACGTGGATAAATTTGTCAAAATGAGACGCGTTGTGAGACAGAGTTGTGTTATACTCCCTGATTTCTTCAATATATACGGCGAGAAAATGTTCTCAGAAGTAGAAAAAGTGGATGGAATTTCCGTTGGTGGAGTTCTTGTAAATGATATTAGGTATGCTGATGACCCTTTGCTTATTGCAGACTCCAAGCAAAAATTGCAACTGGTGCTTGATCAGACAGTACATCATAGTGAAAGAATGGGATTGAACGTTAATTGTAAGAGATCCTTCTCTCTGTCGTTAAGTACAGCAAACACAGCACCAAAATGTTGAGTTAAGATTGGTGGAGTTGAAATCAAACAAGTTAATAGTTTCAAATATCTTGGTTCAATAATATCAACTAACAGCAAATGCGAACAAGAGATAATTACAAGAGTTGGCCAAGCAAAGAATGCTTTTGCTAAAGCGAGGGCTATGCTCACAAAGCCTTCTCTATCAGTAAAAACGAAGCTGCGTGTTCTTAATTGTTATATAATCCCAATATTGCTTTTGTCTTGTTAAAGCAGGGCAATCATTAAAAAGTTGGCTAATCGTCTGGAAGTTGTAGTGTAGGCACAAGTATGTGAGTGAACTAGCAAAACTGACCCACTGCTCGAATAAGGAAATCGTAAGAAAGGCAAAGAATAGAATAGTGGGGAGAGCCATGGTCCCTTGCCCGTTAGCAAGGCATGGTACCTAAAGAAGAAGACAGCAACTCTTTGTAAATTGCAGTATCTATGATATGTAGCAGGTGTTAGATAAAATGAAATAAGAAACGACCATAAAGTAGTAAGTTTTCTCCTAAGTACTGGTAATGTTGCAGTTGTTATTGCAGTTAATGATGGTGATGGTGATGATGGTTGTGATGGTGATGGTGATAATGCTGATGAGGATGATAATGGTGATAGTGATGATGATGATAATGGTGATAGTGATGATGATGGTGATGATGGTATGATTATTGTGACGGCGATGGTGATAATAATCATGACGATGGTGATGCTGATGATGCTGATGATAAAAGTACCGTTACTGGAAGCATTAAATAAAAGTAACCCTAATGAATTTGCTCTGACTGTTGTCAACCATGAAAAGATGTTACTGTGACTGATTGGTTTTGAGTTTTGATTTTTTAGTGTATGAAATGAGACTTAGGAATGACGACATTAAAAGGATAATGTTTTAGGTTGGAGATGGGTTGGTTAGGATCAGAAACCAAACAATAGAAACACTAAAACTGAATAAAACTTTATTGTATTTTGGGTGCGTTAAGTATATTTTACACAACTGTCCATCCAATAATTATCAGCGGATAAATGTAAATTTTTTATGACAGGTGATGTACAAGTTACATCTAGCGAGCCATCCTGTATCATGTACAGATTACTTGGTTGAAGCAATGGATATCATCAGCACTGGTGCTGCCTGTTTATCGGTAGATGCACAGCGATTGAAAGCACTTGGGCAAGTAAGTATGCTCTGTTTATTGTATTGTGTATGCTGACATTGACCATCCAGAATGGTATGGCAATACTTACAAGTGTAATTATTTTCTTATGTTATTTAATGTATATTAAATCTTGTGGTTAGTTTTTCCTTGGGTTTATATTTTTTCACATTTGTATGTTAATTATTATTGGAAGATATAAAATTTTATATGTACTATATATGTAACATACATCTATGTATATATGTTAACATTATAACTATTACTTTAGGTGTAAGTTTACCAAAACTAAAACGAAGGTTGCTGTAAATTGTGCTCAGTTTATGCAATGACTATGAAATGAAACATGAAATTTGAATTACTTTAATCAAGTTGTCTTTAAGTCATTTGTAAGACAGTGTGATTTTGCTTTCAGTATTAAATTCTTGGCGCCTACAACAAGGATCGTGTTGGTTAGTGAGTCAGATAAAGACCTGCAATCAACAAATAATTTTGACCATGCAACAAAGAAAGCACAATTTTTTGTTAGGGTATTATGCAGCCTTGCAGTGAACAGATACTCTTATTTTTTATATTACCAGTGGAATATTCGTCAAACCTAGAAAAAGCGGTAATGAAGGGGGGGGGGGTGTCTTTACCACCTATTTTCAAGATAGAAACAAACAATTTGAAAATGAATTTAATCAAAAATTGTTCAGCAACCTCCNCCCCCCCCCCCCCCCCGCCCTCCCAATTCTTTATTGACCATAAGAACATGCTAAATATTTTACTTTAACACTTTCTGGTTATTTCTGTTTTTTGGCTATCTGTATAAACTTCCCCTCTTCTCTCCTTAGAAACCCCACACTGAACAAGGGTTTGTAATTTATAGATGTGACTACTGGGGCAGTCACCTAGACCCAAAATGGACCCAAAAAGACTCATAACTGAAGAATGAAATTCATCAGACAAAGTAGAATGTTCAGATTTGGTGCCAACGAACTTTATAACCCTGTGCTTAAAGGCTATGTGATTTTTCAGTATTAAATTCTTGGCGCCTACAACAAGGATCGTGTTGGTTAGTGAGTCAGATAAAGACCTGCAATCAACAAATAATTTTGACCATGCAACAAAGAAAGCACAATTTTTTGTTAGGGTATTATGCAGCCTTGCAGTGAACAGATACTCTTATTTTTTATATTACCAGTGGAATATTCGTCAAACCTAAAAAAAGCGGTAATGAAGGGGGGGGGGGTGTCTTTACCACCTATTTTCAAGATAGAAACAAACAATTTGAAAATGAATTTAATCAAAAATTGTTCAGCGACCTCTAAAATACACGAGCGGGTCAAGACCGGTTTCGTATTACGTATCTATCATCGAAGCAATGTTCCAGTGTCACTTTAATGACCCGCCAGGATTCTGTTGCTAGTTGCTAATAAATGTAGTAAATGTCAATAAGACCGCCACCAATTAATGACTGGTCCAGAAACAAAAACTTTCACAACATATAACAACCTTGCTCCTTTATTATCAGTCACCTTTTGTGGATCAGAACACTGGGACCCAATTCACAAGAGTGAAAGCGATGTAGCAACCATGTTTTGTTCTACTGTACTAAAACCAGTCGTATTTACATTTTCGGAGTCAATGTTTGGATGTGAAAGGAAAACAGCCCCAATTCCTTAACTATATATATGAAATAAACTATTTTGCACGATAATTATCGGTTTATATCGTTGATAGCAACTTTAAAACGTAAACATTTAAGTAGGATAGGTAGTCGATTGAGAAACCAGAGTGAATCTGACTGCCAAAAAAGACGATTGCCATGCAATGAATTACTCCAGGCCTTCAAGCTGCTACTTTCTCGTAGTTCTAAAGCTTTGTCAATTGTCTTTTGCAAGGGTTTCAATGGCACCTAGTAAGACTAATGCCTAAAAATATAGTCAGTTGCAATTGGATCGCCCGTACCTGCCTAAGTTACAGTATTTAATGGATTTTAAAACTGACCTGGCTGCCCTTCAAAATTATATTTGAAGCTTATGAGAGCTTCTCCTTACCTTGTTAATAGGATAACAGTATTCATCGTGACTTTAACCTGGCGCCTTAAGGCGTAACTACTTGGTATGGACCAAGTCACCATAACAAAGTGTTTTGCCCACTTATAGAAGCCATTTTCCCTTTCCATGCATTGGCTGACTTACACCTGCAAAAGAATTGACCGGACGTTCTAGGCCTTCCATTTCTATGGTACAAACACACTAACAAGTGAACTTTGAGTTTCTCTAAACCGATGGAAATAGCTGCCGACATAAGAGTAGTCCAACTTTCAAGTATCTGTTATGACTTCCTCGTGCATTTTTTATGATAAACAATCGGAGAGTACACTTAAATAAAAATTCTATAAGCTTAACAACATCAAGTTAATGTTATGTAACACTACTATTCCGATTGTTTTTGTATGGTATTTACTTGATAGTTTCTGTGTTAGTGTCACTCACTAGGGGGTAGTAACCTCACTGTCAGTAGTGTTATGGTAACATGTAACAATGGGTAGTTTGACATAAATAATATTACAAAATAAGGTGAGCATACTAGTTTGTGTTTTTTTTCGCGGGGAGCAAGAAGGAACAAGCCACCGTATTTCGGGCTGCTAAATCTCTTTCAACGAAGAAAAGACCCTAAAAGGGACCACAAGAAAAAACAGGCAAAGCAATTACTGGCTTATTTTCAGGCATCCTGAACTTTCTTTGGTAAGACAGAACAACATCATCCAATGTCGCTTTACTTTGATATTTTAGAGTTGTGACGACGCCAGTAAATTTATGAAACTTCTTGGAGATATTGAATTGAGGAACATGGAAGTGAAACAACTCTTTAAAAAGGTTTGTGACTGCTTATTATTTTATGTTCATCTGTAGTTATGCATTATTTGTAAGGATTTGATTACTTTAGTCTATGAGATCGTGACAATTACTTAGTTTAAATTGAATTCTTGGGGAATAACTGGAAATCATGCGTGTGGTGAAACTGCTCGTGTAAACTGTAATCCATACCAAAACGGAGAGAAGGGCTTCGCCATAGAAGTGTTGTTAAGTATTCAGGTTTGCATCTGAACAGATATCGCTGTGTTAGGTTGAAATAACATTCCTCAAAAATTTGTGTTAATCGAACTTGATTCGAAGCAGTGAACCTTGATTCGAACCATAGGTATCACAGCCACATACTCTACCACATGAGCTAACGGTGCTCGGTCTTAACCAGATCATTTTTGTAACCATATCTTTCACTTGGGACATTTTGTCTGGATCCTTAAATTCAACATCCCATCCAAATAACGCATGTAGGGCTGAGCCTCTCAACAAACTACGACTTATCTTTCAGGTTCAGATCAATTGTTCTCAACATTCATGAAGAACTAAGTTATAATGAATGTAATATTATTATTAGAGGAGCCGTGGCTTAATGGTTAGTGCAATCGCACAGTAACCAAGAGTTCCGGGTTCGATTCCCCGAGCTGTCGAGGAGAATTTGGAACTTTACAAAGAAAAAAAAAGCCATTGGTTGGCGTCAGGAAGGGCATCCGGCCAAGNTACTTGATAGTTTCTGTGTTAGTGTCACTCACTAGGGGGTAGTAACCTCACTGTCAGTAGTGTTATGGTAAGATGTAACAATGGGTAGTTTGACATAAATAATATTACAAAATAAGGTGAGCATACTAGTTTGTGTTTTTTTTCGCGGGGAGCAAGAAGGAACAAGCCACCGTATTTCGGGCTGCTAAATCTCTTTCAACGAAGAAAAGACCCTAAAAGGGACCACAAGAAAAAACAGGCAAAGCAATTACTGGCTTATTTTCAGGCATCCTGAACTTTCTTTGGTAAGACAGAACAACATCATCCAATGTCGCTTTACTTTGATATTTTAGAGTTGTGACGACGCCAGTAAATTTATGAAACTTCTTGGAGATATTGAATTGAGGAACATGGAAGTGAAACAACTCTTTAAAAAGGTTTGTGACTGCTTATTATTTTATGTTCATCTGTAGTTATGCATTATTTGTAAGGATTTGATTACTTTAGTCTATGAGATCGTGACAATTACTTAGTTTAAATTGAATTCTTGGGGAATAACTGGAAATCATGCGTGTGGTGAAACTGCTCGTGTAAACTGTAATCCATACCAAAACGGAGAGAAGGGCTTCGCCATAGAAGTGTTGTTAAGTATTCAGGTTTGCATCTGAACAGATATCGCTGTGTTAGGTTGAAATAACATTCCTCAAAAATTTGTGTTAATCGAACTTGATTCGAAGCAGTGAACCTTGATTCGAACCATAGGTATCACAGCCACATACTCTACCACATGAGCTAACGGTGCTCGGTCTTAACCAGATCATTTTTGTAACCATATCTTTCACTTGGGACATTTTGTCTGGATCCTTAAATTCAACATCCCATCCAAATAACGCATGTAGGGCTGAGCCTCTCAACAAACTACGACTTATCTTTCAGGTTCAGATCAATTGTTCTCAACATTCATGGAGAACTAAGTTATAATGAATGTAATATTGGTGGAGAGGATTTTGAATTTGTTCAGTGCACACATATTTTTCACTGTTGTACATTTCCAAATCTACTCCATCGATTTTATGTTTTAATTTTTGCAAATCATTTTATTGTTTCCTTATACTTGCAAGACGAGTAGAACGAGCAATGTTTTAGAATGAATTCTTTACACTCAGTAAAATTGCCATTCATAAGAACTAAACTAACAATATAGCACAGGGTGAAGTGTGAGGCAGAGGTCTAATTGTTTAACGAAAACAGTCATTTAATTGTGGAGGAGGCGGACAGTACTGTGTATGTAAAGTGGGGGGAAAGTTAAAGACAAGATTCCAGTAGCATTGTTGATAGAGATTTACAGATGGTTAATTTGTTCTTGCAACATTATATGTTGAGTGCAAACTCATAGAATATCTTGATATCAGAAACTTACACATTGTTTATTGTTTAATGTTTTCGTAGTGCAGTGTGTGATTATGGAACTTTGAATTTCCCCATAACAACGCTTCTAGGTATTGACAGCAAGTAAACAAAACATTAAAATTAATAGTTATGAAAATGAAAAAATAGCCCGTTTTACCGTATTTTAGTCTAATTTATGCAATGTTATTATGTCACGAGAAATGTTTTTGCTACTGAAGGAAATTCGGATATTTATTTTCTTACTCTGTTTTTCCCCACGGTCAGATCAAGAGAAGAATGCCACAAGAATCCAGCTACATCTTATCGTATCCACCGGAGGTACATATAGGTGTTTTGAAAGATGCCTTTTGTTTCAGACATAAAAATGTTGTAATTTCTGTAGAGCCTTGTATTGCCTTGCATTTCTTTTTAATTTTATTATATACTTGAAAAAAAAAGCATATTATTGAAGAAAACATAGAAATCATGTTGCTTGGAGCTCGATTCAAGCATGTGTCTATGATTTTTATTGCCACTAGCTCTACCAATTGAGCTGCGAGGGCAACGTTCTTTTACATATTCTTTATGCATCTTCATGCCTCTTTACGTTTCTTACAATTCCAATCTGACCATCAATATATATCTACAATATTCATAATTGTTCAGTCATTTGTAATATACCAATTAGGTCATGTACATGGGAGATTCTTATAGTGGCTATTCCGGCACCACGTGGTAATAGAATCCTTGTTCGATTTTCTGAATGGAAAGGTACTTCACGACAAGTTGTTGGTAGGCGGTGAATTACAAAAGTACAGTGGAAGTTGTAATTACTGAACATCCTGGTTGTGGAAACTTTCCTCTGCATGGTACAAACGTCACAGTTAGCTACAAAAACCTAAAAATGTTGATTTTTGAAAAGTATTTTCTTGGTTGGATTTCCACTTAACAGGTTATTTTATGCAGAAAAATTCTTCAAATAAACTCATTAATAAGTAGATTTTGAAATACAGTAGAATGTTGCAGCCATGATTATTAAAAGACAGATCATATACAGCATTTACCACTGTATCCTATTTGTTTTTTTCTTTATATTCTCGGTTTAATTTTTTTGGCCAGTAACAGGACTTAGTATGGTTCTTCTCCATTTTCCACGATGTACCCGGTCAGTCGACCGAAAATCTACTTTGTTATTTCAACAGATAAATGCGATTAGATGGCTGGCTCAAGATTTAATAGGATTTTCCCCCAAATCAATAGACTCATACGATAATAAAATATTGGTATTTGGACTATGCTCCTCCAGAGAGTATCATGACTACCTGGACTTCATGGAACCCTTTATTGGTATATATAATGTTTAAGAAAAAGGTTGTCTATTCGATGGAAGCTGAATCGTACTGCAAAGAAACCATGTTATTGAGTCAAAAATTTCTGATCGCGCGCTTTTTGCATTCATCTAAGTCCCCAGTAAATTTGTGACCCATCGGAATAGAATGCCAGATGTAGGGTCTGCATGGCACAAATAATTTTTTTTACTTTGTTCGTGTTGTTCCGGAGAAAATTAACCTTTAAACTTACCATCAAATGCTTGTGTCAAAATAAAGCCAGTAGTATTTAAAATAGTTCATATATAAGTCATTGCCTGGTGAACGATTGAGCTCTGATTAGCACATTAGCTTTGTAAGAACCTGAGGCCGACAAAATGCAGGGATCCTAGCGACAAAAACATCCAAAATCAAACAGTTAACAAGATCTTCTAATTTGATAATTTTTTTAAAAACTAAAGTGTCTTAAATTGCTTCCATTACAAATTAGTATTCTATGAAAGTAAGAGTAGGAGTGTTAACTTTTTGTAATGTAACAACTTACACCCATACCCCTGTTGCAGTTGTTCGGTAAATTACGGAAAGCAAGACCCAAGACAAGTAGTTAAGAGCTTTTGGAGGAGTAACTGTTTTGTGTGAAAACTCAATGTTCGACACAATAAAAGAGGGCAGAACTTTGTGGCATGATTCGCAAGACCTCCATGTTTATGTTTAGGGGTATGTGTTTATCCACATACGTATACTATATTATATAATATGCATACTATATTTATGTATATATGTGTATATTTTACATACATAAGTATACGTTCAGGTAAATGAAACCTTTTGTGTATGTTTATGTGGATATCATTTTTCATTTGTTTATTTCAAACCTACGCTACAACCCAGTGACTTTATTCCATGTATTGAACTAAATTCTTCTCTTATGCAAGGTTCGGACTGCTTTACTGGAGAGTTTGCAAGATCAAAATCTTCTTGTCAAAATGGTGCAGGATCTTTCAAATATTCTTGCATATAAAGCTTCATCTCTGGCAGGTATGTTGTTAGATTCTAAACTTAATTTTCGGAAGATAACGAAAAATGGAAAAGTGCCAAGTCTAGTTGGCATATTATTCCTTGTAGGTTTTTTTTATGAAATGATTGTGTTTATACTTACATATTGCGAGTGTACTTTTAATGCCCTGAAAAGCAAGACAGCTGTTGTTAAATTCTTAACAACCAAAACTGAAAGGGTGTACTAATAGACTTGAAGAAGAATTTACGTGAATTTATGTATTTGGAATACACTTCAAAAACACTTGGATAAGTGTTACGAAAGTGAAGATCACTGGCATTATTCGAGGCTGGAGATAAACACTAACCGCGTCATTTCTTTACGTTTGCAACTGATTTCCTGTAATGGAAATTGGTGTTACAATTACAGTCGTGTAGACAGTTTTTACGACCATGGGTACATTTTGGCCTAAGACCAGTTTATCTTGCTCTCAGCGATGTATTCATAAATAAAAACGTGATCTGAGGGTTTACGCCAGAAAGTTGCGTTAGGGATTTCGATAGGACTTTTGATGCCTTAAAAGAGCTTTCCTTCAGGAAAATACTACTTTCACCATTACTTAAATAAATTACTTAAACAAAGACAGATCTCTTTGTACCACAGTCAGAGGTATTAATTTTTAGGTATTTCATAAAAGAAATTATATATATATGGGCTTTTAATCAACGGTATTCTACCCGGAGACAAATGCAATGCTCTGAATAAACGAAAAAGTAATAATTTTAAAAAAATGGTGATGGGTTGTTATGAAACTTCATACCGAAGAAAACCTTTGTCATTTCAGTCGAGGAAATATTACTTGAAAGCTTGGCAACAGATGCCATTTTTCTATATTAGACGGTAATCTTAAATCCGATCATACCGATAAAGTTAATCGTTGACACAACAACAGTAAAACAATGATCCCGTAAAGAGTTGTTATCGTTAATGATGGCGTTTAACCGACTATGGGAGTCTATAAAACACGCACACCTGAAGACCCAGTCAGTCTGGTGGCTACTGGCAGTAGCAGAGCAATTCAAACCCTTCAGAGGCCCATGTTATAGACTCGTATACCGCTCACCGAGCATGTTCCTGTTGGAATTTATTCCAGAGTAAAGAAATTTTCCAATTTTATCGTTTTTACCCTCTGGATAGTTAAAATGTTGTGTATACCCCAGATAACTAACTTACAGCATTAAATTTTGTGTTTATTGTTTCCTTTTCTTAACCGACAACATTTGTCTTTGAAGACGGTGAGCATTTGCTGAGTGGTCAGCTTGAAGAAACAGCCTGGGACTGTGCCACATTGACGTACCAAAAGGAAAATATCGATCCACATCAATGTGTCAGGTATTTATTTATACAACTGTTCTGTCTTTAATGGCGGTGGAATACTTTATTTCTCATTACAAGCAGAGAATCATTAGCAATATTATTACTAACTTTTTGAAGCACAACATATGTGGCAGATTGGTTATTGCTCAGGATTAGAATTTCAGGTTCTTCTCTTTGCTTGTAGTTGGAATCTCACTTAAGAAGTATTTTTTTTGTATGACTTTTACATCTTATCTGAAAAACCAACATTTTCCAAAATCTGGTAAATTTTATAGCAATGTTAAGCCAAAACAATGTACAGACAACGAAAAATTAGCTCCACGTCTTTGCAAAAAATGTTTTCATAGGTACCCAAGTCGATAATTCTCTTCCAGTTGAGATTGAAAAAGCAAGTAACTTTGAAATTAAAATAAGGGATCATTTTGGATGTTTGGACCCTGTATAATGATTGTGTTTATATTATTAAAATAAAGGCAATATTCTCTGTTTTATTGTGGTTTCATTTCATTTTCCATTTGTAATAATATTTGAGGGACCATATGTTAATAGTAGTCTGTTAAACTGAAATGTATATATCCCTTTCAAACATTCTAGATGATAATTATGATGATGATGATGATACTACTACTACTACTACTACTACTACTACTACTACTACTACTACTACTACTACTACTACTACTACTACTACTACTACTACTACTACTACTGCTACTGCTACTACTATAAATATTATGAGTTATTAATGCTATCAATTCCAGAGCAGTACCTGTTATAAGATACAGTGTTGGTATTGTAGACTGAAGGGTAAACGAAGTTGGAAAGAGAAGAAACTTTAGGGATAGTAAGGACAAAGCAACGATGTAAGAGATAAGAAAAATAACTTGACAAGTAAGAAGCTTCATCGTGTCTTCTTGAGTAAAACTGAATTTGGCTAAAACATGGTGACCTCAAAAAAGCTAGTGAAGGCACAATACTGGCAACACAANTACTACTACTACTACTACTACTACTGCTACTGCTACTACTATAAATATTATGAGTTATTAATGCTATCAATTCCAGAGCAGTACCTGTTATAAGATACAGTGTTGGTATTGTAGACTGAAGGGTAAACGAAGTTGGAAAGAGAAGAAACTTTAGGGATAGTAAGGACAAAGCAACGATGTAAGAGATAAGAAAAATAACTTGACAAGTAAGAAGCTTCATCGTGTCTTCTTGAGTAAAACTGAATTTGGCTAAAACATGGTGACCTCAAAAAAGCTAGTGAAGGCACAATACTGGCAACACAAAAACAAGCTATTAGAACACGGTCTGTCAGATACATACAGATAGAAAAAGAGAGGAGAGAGTGGGTTATCTGTCTCAGAATGTAAACAGTGGCTCAAAAGCACTACAAGAAGTGGAGACGTGACAAAATAGCTTTGGTCTTGCATTGGCAGCTTTGTAAGAAGTATGATTTAGAACATACAGAAAATGGTATGACCATAAATCAAATGGCATTGTTGAGAACGAGAAAGTTGAAATACTCTCGGACATGGGAATTCAGACCTTTGAAGTTATGGAGTATTCGATACAAGGTATTTTAATATTTGAAAAGGAAGGCCCATCCTATAAAATTATAGATGTCTCATACCCATTTGACACAAGAGTTGATGTAAAGGAAAGGAAGAAGATTGAACGATACCAAGACTTGATATAGGAGATGAAAATGATTTGAAAGTATAAAAATGTGAAAGTTATACCCATCGTTATCGTGGAACTTTGTGGCATATCAAAGAGTTTCCACCACAGGGTTTACAATGTCTGGTTAACTATAACTTTGGAAACATTTTAAAAAACTAGCCTGCTAGAAACACCACGAACATTGTGAAACGATATGCCTTGGGACATCTGAGCAGTAGCAATAGCAGTAGTATTAGTATATGTATTAGTATTAGTATTAGTATTAGTATTAGTATTAGTATTAGTATTAATATTAGTATTATTATTATTATTATTATTATTATTAGTAGTAGTAGTAGTAGTAGTAGTAGTAGTAGTGGTAGTAGTAGTAGTAGTAGTAGTAGTGGTAGTAGTAGTAGTAGTAGTAGTAGTAGTAGTAGTAGTAGTAGTAGTAGCAGCAGCAGCAGCAGCAGTAGTAGCTGCAGTATTATTATTATTATTATTATTATTATTAGTAGTAGTAGTAGTAGTAGTAGTAGTAGTAGTAGTAGTAGTAGTAGTAGTAGTACTACTACTAATAGTACTACTAATAATAATAATAATAATAATAAACGTCCTGGGTATTACGTAAAATTGCATCTCGTTGAGGAGTTTCGACATGGGCGAACGAGGTTACTCTTTGTCACAACTACCTCCGGATCACCCTTGGACAGTGTGTAGTACCTGCTAACCTTGGGTAGGTTGAGCTCATTAGCTTTTGTTTGCAGGCCGCCAAGGAGAAGGAACATTTATATTTCAAACCTTGAGATGGTGTCTCATAAAAAATACTGATAATGGTTCAACCTACAATTCATCCTTTGGCAGTAAGACTAAAATGCAACGAAACAAAGAGATGCAGACCAGATGAAACCCAAACCATGGAAAGAAGAAGCATACGATACGGCATCGGTCGTCGCGCGGCCAACAATAGTCGCATCCTCGAGGGAGAAACCAGCTTGGGGTCGAAAATTCTGCTACCAGAATGAACTCCTTTGAGAGTGACCTGCAAGGCAACCAGATCAGGATGTTCCTAACCCTAGACCTGAAGTGATATCCCGTAGGCAACCCTCCCCAGAAATAAATGATCTACAGAGTATTTTAGGTAGTAGTAGTAATAATAATAATAATAATAATAATAATAATAATGTTAAAGTAAAGTGCTAGAAACATATGGAGAGAAAATACTGGTTGCCTTTAGTCATTTGCTTTGAATCACCAATCAGTTTTATAGATAATGGTAATTCTATCAGCTAGCGCCCAAAGCCATGTAAGATAATAATAGCAACAACATAATACACCAGAATTTGCCCGAATGAGTTTTATAATAACGACATTTCCCCCCAATTTTTATGAGGAAAATTCAAGTCAAGTAGTTTATTGCCTCGTTTTCACTTTTTATCCAACAGCCAAAGTTTCAGCAGAATTCTCGACTGCTTATCGGGATTTGCCATCAAGCTGCAAGAAGGGGATTATGACCAGCAATCATCATCAATACCAGTATGACGACTCTGAAATATTAATTTTCCTCTTGGATAACTTTTTCTTGATTCAATTTAACATGTTAGCACTTTTGGAGCTCTTACTATTACCAAAGTGCTAGTTACTATCATGTATTGAGAAATAGAAGACCTCTGTAAACAGTTATGATTGTTTCTTTGATATTGTTGGAATGTTATTTTTCAACATTCCCCCTTGTTTAATTTACCACTCTGTTGCTTAGACCATTTATTTATATATATATATATATNTTATGACCAGCAATCATCATCAATACCAGTATGACGACTCTGAAATATTAATTTTCCTCTTGGATAACTTTTTCTTGATTCAATTTAACATGTTAGCACTTTTGGAGCTCTTACTATTACCAAAGTGCTAGTTACTATCATGTATTGAGAAATAGAAGACCTCTGTAAACAGTTATGATTGTTTCTTTGATATTGTTGGAATGTTATTTTTCAACATTCCCCCTTGTTTAATTTACCACTCTGCTGCTTAGACCATTTATTTATATATATATATATATATATATATATATATATATATATATATATGAGCATTTGTTTTATTTTTTCTTTGTTTATTCATGTGATAAATGTTTCGTTATGTTGCATCATAATACATTGAAAAATTATACATCATTTGTTGTTCTGAATACGTAGCTGTAAATATTTCTGTCTTTATGAGGTTCCAACAACATGTTAGTTAATGATTTTGTATAAAAGTCATTATTTATGACAAATAAGACGAAAACTAAAGCAGTACGAAATGTATGTGTATACTCTCATACAAAGAACCCTGCTTTTGTTTTTGATAAAAGAAGAAAGCAACAATAGCTACTACAGAAACATAATTCCTTGAAATTTTTCAAGTTATTGTTACGTTTTCAGTCAAATTACAATGCAAAGAAAGAAGAAAGCAAGGTATTACATATTTGTAGTGGAAACAGTTCTAAAATCTACAACTGATCATAAACCAAAAAACCAACAAAATTGTTACCAATATTGTTGATGATACATTTAAAAGCGTAATATAACGTTAGCAATGAAAATGATATTTGTAGTAATAATAATGGTGATGATAACAGTAATAACGATAGAAACAAAATGATAATAATAATAATGGTAATTTAGAAAATGACTAAAAATGATGAAAATACATTAGTAATAATAATAAAGATGATAATGATAATACACTTTAAAAGCTTGCCTACTAGTAACAGCACAAACACTGGAATATGAGTTGGAGATGTGAAGTTGCAGGTTGAGCCTTGATGCTCAGCGAAGTTTACCATCAGTCAAATTTCAACTAAACTATGTTTACGTAGATTAATAATAAAAAATATTTTTTTGAACATCGTATTCTTTTCTTATTCTTTCAAGAAAATTACATTTTTTAACAGGCGTTATTTTTCCAGTGATCATTTCCATTAAGGGCAGGAAATGTTAACAATAATAATAATTATCATAATTATGATAACAAAAGACGTATGGTTATTGTAGGATTTTCCCATTCAGACAGATAATTGACTGGACCATAGCCGACCACACTAATTAATATATCCAGTCCCTTCGATACCAGAATTGAAAGAGAAGAAAAGGAAACAATTGAGATATATCGAGACTTAAAGAGATCAAGCGGCTATTGAATGTAAGGGAAGCCAAGGTAATACCATTGGTGTTTTGAGTGCGATGAGAAAATCTTTGAGAACTGGCTAAAGAAAATTGAAAACGAATGCACCACAGAACTTCTACAGTAAACTTGTCTGTTAGATACTAAGAGAAATACTGAATACCTAAAGCCAAGGGACCTGGCCTGTTATCCAGCAGTTAACCGGCAGTCAATGCTAACGCCGATTGAATAGTGAACAACAACAGCAATACTACTACTACTACTACTACTACTACTACTACTACTACTACTACTACTACTACTACTACTACTACTACTACTACTAATCGTTGTTATTTTTTTCTTGGTTTTAACGTCATGTTCCCTCAGCATTTGAGGCTCACACGGTGCCCTTCAGAGCGACTTTGTTTTGGCAGTGAGGAGTTTCTTGTCCAGATGCCCTTTCTAACGCCAACCAATGACTTTTTCAATTTGTAAAGTGCCAAATTCTCGTCGGCCACTCTGGGAATTGCAAGATGTTTTGTGAAACCTATGAAACAATCCACCATATTGTACACCAAAAGAATACAAACGCCGACACGACTGTGTAGCCAAAGTTCACCATTGAAAAATCTTACGTCACCAAGGATTTGGAATTAGTGACAAGCGGTACCAACATCAACCTGAAAACGTTGTTGAAAATGAACACTTATAGTGTTACGGAATTGAAAGTGCAGACGAATGTCGAAATTCATGCGAGAAGTCCAGATATTATAGTAGTGGACAAAAATTCAAATGAAATGATCATAATAGACGTAGCCATACTTGTTGACGGAAATATAAGAAACAAGTAGCAGGAAAATATCTTAAGGTTCGAAGATCTCACCAGAGAAATAAAAAAGATATGGAATGTTTCAACAAAGGTCATCCCATTTATCATTAATGCCTTTGGCACTGCAACAGGGGAACTTAAAGGAAATAAATGTAACAACAAAAGTGGAGTTCATCTAAAAATCAACTCTACTAGGCACGGCGAGAATCATTTGACGGTCCCTGATATCTAAACAAACTAGGTGTGACCCGATATCTTGGACATTAATTTCAAATGTTAATTCATTTGTGTGTAACATTCCTAAGATTAGGAATAATAATAATAATAATCTTTCTTTATATATCTTATATGTCTATATCTATATGTCTTTCTATATATTGTGAAGTATCAGGTAAGGAGTGGAGATTGCTGTAGTCATATGCTGTTGTCATTCAACAAAAACCGTTTGAGCAATCTGCCTTTCTTCACTGGTTGTGGGGCGGTACTTGCAAGGTTGAAGTGATGTTGCTATTTTGATTTGGTTTTCTGTTTTATCTCACTCTTGTGACTACAGTCCAATTTCCTGCATTTAAGTTACCTGGCTTGGTGCTGGGCGCTAAATGTGAAATTTCACCCATTCATCATTAGATGGTGTGTAATCACTCGATAATAATAATGAAAATGATGATGATGATGCTGCTGCTGATGATGATGCTCATGATGCTGCTGCTGCTGCTGATGATGCTCATGATGCTGCTGCTGNGTTGTCATTCAACAAAAACCGTTTGAGCAATCTGCCTTTCTTCACTGGTTGTGGGGCGGTACTTGCAAGGTTGAAGTGATGTTGCTATTTTGATTTGGTTTTCTGTTTTATCTCACTCTTGTGACTACAGTCCAATTGCCTGCATTTAAGTTACCTGGCTTGGTGCTGGGCGCTAAATGTGAAATTTCACCCATTCATCATTAGATGGTGTGTAATCACTCGATAATAATAATGAAAATGATGATGATGATGCTGCTGCTGATGATGATGCTCGTGATGATGCTGCTGCTGCTGATGATGCTCATGATGCTGCTGCTGCTGCTGATGATGATGATGTTGATGTTGATGATAAACACAATAATACTAGAAAAAAATGTAGGCGAAAAAGGTAATTATTTAAAGAAACTACAAGGTCGCAAAACTATAAGGTACAACAAATACATTCAAAGTGTAGCTCATACTGTCAAGGTCAACCGTCTTGCGATGGGAAATACACCTGCCTTAATATTACAGACAAACAGGAGTATTCCTTAGGAAATGTTTTTGTAGCACGGAAATTCTTACCTTTGTTTGAAAGTCACAAGAAAATTTACATTGGTGAACTAATTCACACATTTAATTGCAATTCTGTATAACGAAACGGTTACTGTTGAGATGTTGGTAAATTTTGTGAGCTTTGAATAATTAAATAATCTTTTATACCATAAGCAGGTAAAAAATACATGAAAGATGAGGTTTTCCAGAATTGTTTTTATGTAAAATACGGAGGTTTATTACCATTCTTAAACACCATTAGCTATTTTTATATCTTTACATAAATTGATTTTTCTGTGAAGCATTCTTTTCCAGTTGTATAAACGTAGCAACTAGACAGATTTGAGGATGCTTAAACATTGTATTTTTGTAGAGTCTTCAGCCTTACCTCTTGAGGGCTCAGATATTTAAAGAGGAGCTTTCCACTACAACCAAACTGGAAGAAAAGATTGCATCAAGAGAAATGGAAATCATGGAGTTGCGCAAAACTATACGTGGAAAGGTATTTTGTATTAAAATGTAATTTAACTAGCTTTCCTCGCCAATTGGTTTTTCCATTAGACTAATACACACTTGTTCTTTAGCCTAAAAGCAAATTACTAATAAAATTAATAATGGCATTGTCAAGTGAAGCTACTTTACAAGTCCAAAAGAGTGAAATAATAAGATGCTGCCATTGGTTTAGATAGTCATTTTACCTGCTGGACTAAAGAGTGTATAGGTGCTATAAAATGATAGTATGTGGGGGAAGTTTCTGCCTTGCCAAGTCTCAACGGGTTGACATCTTGGCACCTGAAAGTAGTACTTGATAGGAGCTAACAAGGGAATATCCAGATAAAAGAAAATTTATTAGAATGAAATTTGATGCGCGCTTTTACAACGCAAATGCACAGTCAATGGTATTTTGATGCATTAATATCAATGCCTTTTCAATTGATGAAATCACTTGTAAAGTGGTCGGTGGACACATCAATATTTTGATATAAAGTTAAAGTAAGACGAGTTAAAATACATGTTGCTTAGCACTAGTTGAATGATTACTTGTGGATTTCATTACCTTCCTGACCTTTTTACTGACCTCTTCGTGCCCATGTTCTCAACTAGGTCAGTATTTCCATTTCCTTTGAAGTAGAGTAGCTGAAGATTTGGTCCAAAATGTTATAATTTAGCATCATAAAATTTAACTCAAGATTTGTCAACTATCAATAACTGTTTATCACTCAAAAAATATGAATTAAAAGTCTGTTTGTGACTTTAGTTTGTTTCGGGTCTCGAATGAAATGCACAGTTCCAACAGATATTTTTTTGTATGTTTGATAACTAGCATGAAATGCTTTTGGAATGCAACATATCCTGAGGTAGGAGGTAGTTGTTCCCTCATATACAAGGTGCCAAAGCCCCAATTTATCTATTGACCTAAGGTTGGTTTATTTTGCTAAGGATTGGTGTTTTAACACCAATGATCTACACAGTAATTACATTGGTGTTTGGTATTTTTTAGTATTCTATTAGATATTTCGCTGGTATTTAATTTCTTGTTTTTGTGCTTTTCAAAAAATGTGTTTTATTTTATTTCGTAAAAGAGTGAAGAACTGAGCGAGGCCAATATTCGAATAAGTCTATTGGAAAAAAGAGCGGACAATGCCGCAAAGGAGGTATGTAGGTTTTATATATCACGTATTATAACATATTTTAGTATGGTGTGAACAGGAAGCGAATGCATATATTCTCCCAAGTAGATCTTTATGAAAATAGGTCTCGTGTTGGTTGCAAGCTCCGCCACAGGAACTGGCCATGGCGTAAATGAAATGATGAAAGAAAGAAATTTTCTTGAATTTCTTCGACAGGGAAAACAAAGTGTGTGTTGAAAACAACCGTTTGTTCTTGGCCAGCGACAATGGAAGATCATATTTATATTTCTCTTGCCTACATATCGTCTGTGATGATTGGATAAAGAAGGCTGAGGAAGCATATAATTTGAAGGCATAGTTAGTACAAAATCAACAATTGCCTGACCAAAGAAATAATTGTGGTGATTTTTAGAAATCCTTTCCGAGTGATAATTCAGAATGGGAATGGAAAGTTGTACAAAAGACTATTATAATGAGCAGAAAAGACATGTACATTGCATGAAGTGAAGTTATATTTGACAGATTAAACCACCCAAAGAGTAACAGCTACCTTCCTAAAGCCAATAGTGATCACAAATGGCATCATCTATCTAGCAGTCAGTAGAGGCGAAGAAACATACTTGAGAAGATAAGAAACTCTGAAGATGAATATGAAGTGAGGCGGTAAAGAGATGGCACATGGTTTCATCTGCCCAGAAAGCCACATATGCAAATAAAGTAGTTAAAAACCCGAGTTAAACCCAGGGACGTGTCATTCGAAATTTGGAACTCAGTAGAGCCATTTACGCTGACGCCATTTCAATTATTGTGAGAGAGTGAGGAGATCAACGAAGCCTGCCTCAGGATTATTTTTAAAAGGCAAACCGTATGACATCAACCAAAACTACAGAAAAATGAAATGTGCTTATATCGTACGTCCAGGTGACAGTCAAAGGAATATTTGATTTCATAACTTAGGTGACCCACAATGCATGTTGGATTCAGTTGATCAGACCTTGGGCGGAGGCTCTGTTCTGTCGAAGGCTTTTATCTGTCGAAGGCTCAGCCCTATATGCGTGATTGGGATGAGATGCCCAACGATAGGGACTCAGGGACAGACTGGGGCATTTAAGTGATAGGTATGGTTTCAAAAATATTTTGGCTAAGAACGAGACCCGATTTCTCAGATTGTAGACCACGTAGTCTTGATAGCTGTATGTACTGGTTCAAAGTCAGATCGGTGCAAACATATATTTCATTTTTTACCACGTCCTGTACATCTATATAATATTATTTTTAAAGTTTGTTTAAATTCAATGTTTTAAATGTTACTGATCTATTTATCATTGCCATATAAATAGCATATATATATGGAATTACAGAGAACTGATTTAAGAAAAATCTAAAAATTGGCACAGGAAGAAATAAACTGCCGACATAGTGCAATTTTTACTTTAGTAGTGGGCAGTATTAGGGAAGGAAAAACAAATTACCGCTCAATGCATTTGACGTATAGACATATAGGTAAGTACTGTTGATCTAGTGGGTGCAAGATTTAGGAAATAACAGATGCTTCACGGAATCGGGTTTGAGGAAAACTACAGTTTTTGACCCTGATCATACTCATGTACTACTGTAGAAAATAGTGTTGATATATCTGTTACCCAAAGAAATACTGGTAGAGACGGAAAAAATACAACTTGGTTCAATGGACCATAAATGGTAGCAAGCATAAAAAAATATCCTGAATTGTTAGAGACTGCTAAAAACGGACTGGCATGAAGCGGTGTCTTAAGCCGGTTACTCAACAACGTACACTCCATACTCCTACATTGAATATATCACGCTTCGAAGTTAGGCAGAAGAAAGGAGTTCGAATGGAATAATATACTGTAGTTTATTTCAAGAAGTCCAAAATGAAGACATTTTTAGGGTTTACTGTTGAGTCAGTCAGACAGCAGCAATCTTGTGATTGCTGAGTATGAATGTAGAGCTCCCAAGTAATATACAGTGACGAAGTTATTTTGGACTCTCCTGACATACTGAATATTAATTAGAAGAGATTTTTTAGTTTTTGGATATTTTTGCCCCCATTTACCCAACACGACGTCTTTATCACTGAGCTCGCTAAGGATTATTTACAATAATATCATTGAAAAACGTGTTCGTAATAAAACGTTATAGAATTGAAAAGATTGCAAAGTACAAATGGAGTTTTCTCGTATTGAGGCAGCATTTGAGTTTTAGCGTTATTCATTAGGTAAATTTAGTGGCCAATCCTACTTTTTCACATGATATTTTGTAATCTTTGATCGAATGTTTTATACCTTGCTAGGCTGATGGCAAAGTAGAACAATTTGTCAAGAAATTGGAACAACGCGAAATTGAATTCAAGAAAGAAAAGGGGTAAATATATCATTGGTACTTATATAGTTAATGTGATAATGACTTTTCAGTGCTGTCAGACTCATAATTGCCTTTTTTGTGCTTGAGCTACTTTCTTCTTTGTCTGTTTATTACGCCCGGTTTGATCAACCCCTGTTTTGTGATTTTGTCCTACATAGATCAGTTGTGACTTGTTGAGATGATTTTTTAGTATTTATTCACTTGTTGTTTGTTCCACTGTTTACTAGAAAATAACTAAGTAAATCAAAATGTTTTTCGTTTTGCTAGCCCAGGGATAGAAAGATATTTGGTGGCATAGTTTTTATACTTGATTTTTTAGCGTTCTTATTTTACGTTGTGCGACTGCTTCCGTAATCTTGTAATTACCACTTGAACATGTATCACTGTAAATCACAGCTTTCGTATTTTCCTTTTGCATTTTTTTTTTAATTTGGGTATTGCACCAGCACGTGATTCATCGCCAGCTCATCTTCACAAGAGTTCCCTGGACTTTGAGTTTTCCTGGTCTGCAATGGCCGCTAGAAAGGTTTGTTCATTGTATCGGTCTGGAGTACCTTACCCCGGAGAGCAATAATTATCTCTATAAATCTACCACCCTTTGCATGGAATCCCGTGATCACATCTGAGTAGGTGCTGCTGTCTCATCTCATCTTGATGCTCTTTGTCAAGTTCAGAGACGTGTTTGTAACTTGATTGGTACAAACCTGGCTTCCCTTATTCTTTCAGTAGTTATTATTATTAATACTTTGATGAGCTTTCCTCGTTTGTACCTTGTGTTGTATCTTGTGTGACTCTCAACATCATCGACCTCTTGTAGTTGTTTTCCACGGAAAGCTAGATTTTGAAATTGCTTGGCTTTTGAGTGCCATCATGAATGCCTTGGAATGTTTAAAGCTTAGCTCATATCTATTGGCTTAACTATTTTATTTGTTTGTTGGGGTTTTTTTCTCATTTCTTTACAGTTCCGCACACATGATGGCTTCTTGCCATCCATGGCCCATAACCATTCAAAAAAACTACCTATTTTTACCTATAATCATTCGAATAAGCAATTTAGTAACCATGATAATTCTGATAAGTATTCAAGGTATCGAAATACGTTTTTCCATCGTATGATTATTAACTAGAGCCATTGGAAATAGAATAGATTTTGCATAGCCACTTTGCTATATTCCGTAATGGGAAAAATGATTAAATACTATTGTTTCAATTTCTGTCATCAGCCACACAGCCACATATATTATATTAAATTTATACTAGATTTTTTAGTAGTTGTACTAACTCTTTGACTTATTACTCCCAAGGAAATATTTCCAAAATTCAAAGAATTGTTAGCGAAATACTGGTCGCCGTGCTGATGATGATTGTTATGAATTGTTAAGTAGCATGTTTTCTTGACAACTGGTTTAAATAAATTAGGAATACTTAACGATGTTAGTTATTACTGTGTTAGGAAAAATTGTACTTCCAGATGGTCTTGATTATTTTTGTTCTTGTTGTTTACAAAAAGACCATTTGATTAAAATAACGCACCCTTGCTTTGTAGTAATTATGAGCAAACAATGGATCACCTACAGGCAGACATTGATGCTTTAGAAAAAGAAAATTCAGTACTGAAGAAAAGAGTTGAAGCATACTCAAAGAAATCATTCCTAACAGATATGGCAAAACATGTACAAAGCCAATCTCCAATTGCAGGCATCGTTGGTAAAAGTACTTTTCAGTTTTTAAGTTTTGTCAGAATACTGCACATTGTGGCTGATTTCTTTAGAAAGTTAAAACGCCATTTCATGTTGTGACGTTTTCAACAACTGGCTTTGGTTTCTGTTAGATAACATCAAAAGGTGTGACCCTCGATGCTTATGTTATGATATTTTTAATGACGAACACTTTAGGATTTTTTTTTTGTATAATACTTTTATATTTTTCTTTTTAAAAGTAATAGAAATGTTAAATGTTTTACCTGAGTAAATGCAAAATTAATATACAGTTTGTTTTTATTTTTCATAGAAGGAGCAAACAATATCATTTTGCTCGTTTTAGACAGGTTTGACCTATTTTTAAGGTGTTGATAAACATGTGTTTGCAAAAGACTATTGACGTAGTTTTGAACATGTCTGATGTTTTATGATGAGGGTGCAACTCCCTTGCAACATTAGATTAAGAAACTTTTTTACTGATGAAGACATTATTATGTTAGTGACGAAAAGGCGAACCTTGGAGAGTATAAACATTGAGTTAGAGAACATAAACAATTATTTATTTTTGACCAATTTTCGGCTTTAGACGCAAGAATGCATTATGAATTTTTTGGCCATGGGCAAGTAAAAGTACCAAATGCATAAGGTTATAGTGCTACTGTACTGATCACCTAGCCACATCTCCTCAATGACAGGCGAAAACAGATGGAGAGTCTAAACAGAATTCATCTTTTAATGATTCGTTGCACCCCTGGTATGGCAGGTCTTTATAAAGTATACTGCGGAATGTGCTACGCGAATATAAGTGCGCCAACGATATGAACTGGGCACCAGCCTACAAGGTAATTACTTAATTTTTGAACAAAGTAGGTGGAAAACAATATTATACAAATGAAAACAAGAGATTGAATAGTGGAAGAGTAGTACGGGGTGTAATTGTTTGCATTAGTGATAAAGTAGATTAAATAGTAGTTTGTGATAAAGGGATTCCGATTGGACTGAAAGTAAAACCTGAGAAGCAGTAAGAAGACCTGTGGAACGTTGTTGTGCAGAAACGTGGGCACTGGGTACAGAAGAGACGAGGAGGCTTGAAAGGATTGCAGTGAGGATCCAAAGGTAGGGTAACAGGATAGTAGCGAAACAACATCCAGAATTGTGTACAAGAATATTGTAGTGATTGAAATTAAATGAAGCGAGTTGGTGATAACTTCGCCATGTCGTTAAAAGGAAGTCTACAATCCTACATGTTTGGGGCTTCATATGATTGTAAACGCTGAAAGAGGATGGGTTGGATGAAAAAAATGCAAACACCCAAGTAAATACAGATTTAGGAGAAGATGCTGATGAAGAAAAACAACATACTTAGACGAGATATTACAGTGAGGAAGTTGAAAACAAGGAAAACATCTCACTGCTATAAGCAAGTGAATAAATGCTTTAAAAATTGTGAAGTACAATTGAAAAAATGAAATTCAGAGTTCCATTTGTATTCATGGTTATGAACGTTTGCCATTTGTTATTGTTACTGTCGTGTCAGAATCTACGTATACACATTGGAAATTGTGTCAAAGCTCGAATTAAAATTTTTATTCTGTATTTCCACAAGCACTTATAGATAAGACCAGTTATTAATACTATTTCATGACTGAAATACTTCAGTTTTTACCAGTCATGCTTAGTGTGTGCGCTCACTAAAGTGAAATTGCAAACAGGGGTTTTGTTTCGTACTTAACTCGGTTTCTTTTCATTGGTTGTTTAGGTGGAGCAGTGCCGGGTAAAGGTGGAGGGGCAATGCGAGATCTTGCCAAGGCAGGTGTGGCAGGAGCCTCCCCGTCAGTTCAAGTGATTTTGAAGGATTCACCTGTCATTTTAGCGCAGGTAGTATAAATTCCCTTGTCACTATTTCTATTATCTCCTACTTTCGCATTCCATAAAGTAATGTAATAAAACGAAGAATTGACTTTGTTACTTTTATGTTGCCTCTACCCTACTTTTTTACTTTTTTGATCATTCTTTCATTCCACTTCCATATTTGATTGTTTAAAGGGGTCAAGCAGATTCTTCGTTCTCATTCTTTACCCCTCTCTATACAATGTTGTCGCCTTCTTCAATATTTTTCCAAACCTGTCATTACTCGGCCAGCCCATTTTTTTGTTTGGCCTACCATCCACAGTTTTATTGGTAAACTAAATACTCTTCTTCTCTTTAGTTTAACACTACTATTTACGTATAAATTTAGGTGTTGGCCGTGTGCAGGGCGTTCAAAAATATTCGGAATACTAACTCCTGCACGCATGAAAGGAAGATTGTTTTTGAAAAATTAGAGGAAAATTGGAGACATCGGTGTTTATTATGAATTGCAACCAAATGCTAGACCCGTTCTTTTTTTGTTTTTTTTTGTTTTGTTATTTACGATGCCCGGAGTATTCACATATCTTATTATTTTGTACAAGAAATTCAATACAAATATGAGTTTTAAGGTAAGTAATAATATAGATAAATAAATAAAATATAGCGTTCAAATACAAGTTAAACTCGAAATTGACAAGTTTAAAACAAAATTATTAGCACTTTAATATTCCATACTGAACATAAGGATAGATTTTGTATAAATGCACGCACATTTAAGTTTCTTTTTATGTGGTTGTTACGACCTCATATGAGGTTCCAGGTCAGAAGCACAACTAATGGATTCAGTGCTGTTGCTAGCTGTTAAACCCAGTTAATGATAAGACAGAAGTTCATTTATAAATGTCCGTGAAAGCCAATTTGGTTGCTTCCTTGAAGCCAAAGTTAAAAAAGAGCACTCTTTGCTTGAGAACATAAAGTAGTAAAACATTATTGTAAATTTTCCCGGTGTTTCCGTGTCTTGATCTTAGAATGCTGTTTATTTGCCTCGACAATGTATAAAGGGACATATAACGCCATTAAAGTTAATTATAATTAACTTTAACGACATTTTATTTTCCTTAAATTAAACATTAGTAATAAAAATTTGAATCCCTATTACTTTTTAATTTTTGAAATAATTGTTTTTGTGTAGAGTTTTTGTGTTTGCTTTCAGTTTTTTAATATTATTTGTATTTAGGTTGATGCATTGAGAACTGCATTAAGACACTTGAAAGTAGAGAATATTAGGCTGAAAGGACAAATTGCAAAGGTAAGCCATGAATAATAACCATTTTTATGCTGTTATTTTCAATTAACTTCCGTCAAAATTCAAAAGACGTTTTTATTGACTTTTTTCCCCCCAATAATTGGGCAGTTAAGCGGCAGTCAACTTTTCAAGCCAAAGTAACCCAGGTTCTCACGTTACATGGAGGGCAGGGAATCTCTATCTAAAGCCATGTCATTTTTGAACCTATAGAAATGGTTGCCTAGCACAACGTATAATTTTTTAAAGATTTGGATAAAATGTAACTGTTTATCGTAGCTTATCACAATAGTGGTTGTGTAGAATATGAGTCACGAGATCGTTGTCGTTAAATGCCTTTGCCCGACTGAAGTGTTGACGATGGGAATCCTCAAGAATACTTACATTTATTTAAGGCTAACCGTCATTTAATGAAAATGCTGCACGTTTCCATTTGCCATTGTTTTTTTTACAGGCAGAGCTTTTGAGTCTTCCAAAGATATTTGATCCCAGTGACAGCTCTTTACCAGAGCAACAAAGTGAAACTACGGATGGCCTACCAGAAATTAAAGAAAACGTGATTTGTAAAGAGGCAAATGAATTGCTGGAGGTAAGAACGTCTAGCTTAATACCGAGGTTAGAATTGTTAAAAAAGATGTTGCAGATTGTATGTACCTTTTCTTGTGTATTCGCTTTTCCTCGGGTGCAGACGCAAGCTCTCTGTTAGTTGCTTTGCCTTCTTTTTTATTGATTTTTTTCTAAGGAGTTTCCTCTTAGCCCTTTTTATGCCTTTTCCGCCGCTGATTTTTCCCCTCCTTTTTTTCTACCCTTGCCAACTGCTTCAGATATTTGTTCATCATGCTGCATTACTCTTGTAAAGAACATGATTTGGTGGAGTTTCTGTTTTTGGAAGTGACGAGTGCGCCTCACATTTGGCTGATTGTTTATAATGACGAACGTAATGAAACTTATTTAGACCAGGGAGAGTACCCATATTTAGAGTCTACATATCAAATATTTGAGTCAGAGTAAAGTATCGCAAGACTATTACTTTGGCCAACTAAAAATTGTTGGTTCTTCGATTGAAAGTAGCTGTTAATGAATAATAAAGTTAAGGAAAACGTATCCATTTATTTAATACCCAAAACATTAGATTTTTGAATGTCTCATGCATTANTTTCTACCCTTGCCAACTGCTTCAGATATTTGTTCATCATGCTGCATTACTCTTGTAAAGAACATGATTTGGTGGAGTTTCTGTTTTTGGAAGTGACGAGTGCGCCTCACATTTGGCTGATTGTTTATAATGACGAACGTAATTAAACTTATTTAGACCAGGGAGAGTACCCATATTTAGAGTCTACATATCAAATATTTGAGTCAGAGTAAAGTATCGCAAGACTATTACTTTGGCCAACTAAAAATTGTTGGTTCTTCGATTGAAAGTAGCTGTTAATGAATAATAAAGTTAAGGAAAACGTATCCATTTATTTAATACCCAAAACATTAGATTTTTGAATGTCTCATGCATTATTACTACGCTACACATTTATATTTCTGTGAAACTATACATAATTTGTTTTGGAAATATTGAGTTGTACATGGTACTCATAATCATTGGAAGCGGCTTGCTAAGTTTTGAGAATATTATTATATTTTTAATATGTGAAACAGAATGTGAAGTACTTAGGGATGGATTAGTTTAGAAACGTTTATTTTGTTTCTCAACGTATAAAGTTCACTACATTACAACCCCGCCAATCTTCCGACCCCATCTCTGGTGTCATTGTACCGTGCCCAACAGGATTTTAACCATTTCAGGTATGTTTAATATTTTTACGCTATTTTTTGACAGAACTTGCAGAAGTTAAGTGTCTGCCCAAGGGTTGTCGATATCTCTCGCCGAAAGCCAGGTAAGAAATTGCAATGCATTAATTTGTGGTACTTTTCGTAATACATGACAACAATTTAGTCACCTCGGTGAACAACAAAGGGCTTTTGGTTGCTGCTTTTGTTTTATTTTGCGATTCAGAAACCACCTCCGTAGGTGACTGGATCTTTTTCTATGACTTAATTAAACATATTTTATTTTGAATTTAATGTGGCTTTGATTTAACATAACTGTATTTTGGGGGATTGAGTGGGAAAAGGCTTCCATATTTATGTTCCATTTGAACATTTTATTCGATATTCCTTGTTATTATGGAAGGGAAGAAATATAGTAGTATGTAGTGCTAATTGTTGCATTTGTAAACGCTGTTGTAGCCTTTTGGCATCGGGGGAAGGGGAGTTACTTTTGCTCGTTTTACGTTTCTTTGATCTTACAACTTATATTTGTGAAATCCATGTAAAGCATTTTCAGTTCATAAATTATATACGTGTATTGTACAACCTTTTAAAGTCTAACAAAGCGTGAGGTCATGAAGATTTTGCAAAATTCAACTATATATATACTACAAAAATGTAGTGATTTTGACATAAATTTTGGTCTTTTTGTTTGTCCCACCCACTCATGCATAAACAAAGACGAAATGTTTATCAAGACGTTAATGCTTGTTGTATGATCAGGGTATACTGGAATATTATTTACTAATATTTGATATTTGGTTTTTGTTCATTTTTTGTAGGGTCTGTTCCAGTATCTCAGAAACTGACTCCTATTACACAGCTTATTCAGACGAAAGATGTAATGTATAAATTACAAAGGCAGCAAGAAGAGGTTTGTGATTTAGTTAATTTATTACACTTTTTTAAACCATAATATTTTGTTGGTATTTGAATGTCTTAATTTATGTTGAACAGTCTTTTAGTGCTGAATTAAAACATTGTTTTCGTTTCCACCCTTTAGCTCAGGTCTTTTTGTTATAAGGTATAGGCCAAAAGCAAACAAATTTCCTATTTCCTATTCATTCTTGAAATAAAGCGTGGCATTGAAAATTATATTGGTGTAAAAAAATAATAATTCTGAATTAGTGGGGTAATAATTAAAAAGCACGCTAGTAAACAGATGTATAAGACCGCACTCAAAACATATTATTACTATTTAAATCGTCGTTTAAAAAATGATTCTTTCATAGCTATGCAAGTACAGAAGTACCTCTAACAGAAATGGGGACTTTAGAACAAAGCAAAAGTTTATTATTAGACAAATAGATTAGAAGGAAACTGAGGTAGTGAGAACCAAAGAAAAATTATGGTAAGAATTTCGGGGTCTTTTGATTTTACTGAGTGATCCATAGACTTTTTTCTCTTCAGATTTCAACATTCTCCATCATTCTGTGATCCCCGTTTTTACCAGCTATCTGCTCTCCGTTACTTTAATGCCTCTGTTCGTAGTTCTCTGTCCAGACGAGTGTGGAAGACGAGAAGTTTATTTGGAAATCTTGTTAGCACCCAGCTCCCTTAATGCAGTAACATTTCTGCTTTCCAATAAGTGCTGTTCTTAAAACGAGGAAGATTAATGAAATAGAATTTGTGCCAAAGACAAAAAGACTGAAAGATATAAAATAACTTTATTTATATAATTTTTGTAACGCTCCCTTACGAAAGTTTGGTTGAGCACTCTATCTGAGATGGGAACCTATTGTTAGCGTAATGCAATGCTCACTGCGCATGCTTAGTTTAAGCACTCTGGCAGGCTCCCACAATAACTCTTTAAACTATGTTTGCTCCGGCAACATAGCCAGAGAGTTATGTCTCAGAAGCTCTGTGCTGCACTGACGAGCCCACAAAGGGCGAAACAGTACTGTCTGCAGATTGAGTATAATTTTTGTATAAATGTTTTCGTTTCTGTTTGGATAGCACAGCAAAAAAACCTTGACTCGGAATGAACTTAGACCATTTACGATGAAATTTTAGCAAAAGATTGAAAGAATTCCATTTTTGATCTTATCATCAGGTGTATCCAAGTAAATATTTAACACTGGAAGCTAAAAAGTTCTGATTAATGAGATTGTGGACGGGGGTACCCACCTCTGATAAGGTTTTTTGGCGTTACATGGTTTGTTACGGTGGCTGTTAGTATGGTTGGAAAATTTGTGGGATTACCAAATCCTTATCTAAAAATTAAGAGACTTTCTAAACTAATTTTACTTGTTTAGAAAACGATTGTTTATCACCTGAGTAATAGAGTCCCGAATGCAAATAGATAATTGCTTATGTTGACAAAGATCTGATCAAAATGAGACTACAGCAGGTTTTTTAAAAAGTAATTTGATTCCCGTATAGCAAGAACGATAGTAATTTACGAAAAAAATGGGCAAAACTACCTCAAAACGAGTATTTAGATCTTTGCCGAAATGGTTTTTAACCAACGTTTTTTGCTATTTTGATTGCCGTATCATTTGTGATATTGTGCTGTTGTATTTTACAATATTAAAGTAACGGTGTATCCTTGATCGCTCTAACATATTGTTTTCAAATTTTATATAGCTGCAAAATAAAGTAAAAAAGGTCATCGTTACCAACATACCTGGATCGTCAGTTGCGACACCATGCTCTGATTTTCTCTCGCCGAATTACGCCAAAGTAAGCTCCCCTAAAGTTTGTTGACCTGTTGAAGGGTTTTGCCTTCCTACTTTTTCTTTTGTTGTTTTAGCAGTAACACATAATTTTTACTGTCGTTATGCATGCACACTGAATGTAACAAAATGCCGTTTTATCTAAGCTAAGGTATAAAATATCTCTATCATATAATTAAGTTTGCTCGTTTTTAGTTATCACTTTATATTTCTAGGTAGTGCATTAAAATGCTGGAATTAAAACCCAACCTCTAGCTTTGGTTTAGCCAACTCAACATTCAAGAGGATTTTTTATATTTTAGTGGACTCGACTCTTCGAGTCATTTAAGCGGTGCCTGCTTATTTGTTTGTGTTTTGCCTTTCCTTAGTCTAGATGCCCTTTATTCAATCTCTCATTCTTTTGGAAGTTTTAATTTTACGAGGCTTCCTTACGAGGGGATCGTTGGTATTATTTTTATGGATTTAAATAAATTGTTATTAATTTTCTGCACATGTGCGACCACTTTTATTGTGGTCATCCCTTATTATCGTTTAGAATTACATTTGCATAACAATTGCATTTTCTTTGCTTTACTGGTCTTGGTTTTGATTACATATAACATTTTGATGGTTTTTACATACAATTTGTACCCGCTATTTGTATAGTATGAATGAAAGAGTTCTTAGGGATAAAATATCTGGCTAGTAAAATATTGTAATTGTTTTGCCTCCCAAGGTTATGGAAGAGAAAGACAATCCTGTGTGCATTGGCAAAATTAGTATTCCGGTGGCAAAATCTGCTGGAGGTCTACATCGGGTTCATTTAAGTCACCAAGAAATGAAGTGTCTTCATCTTGTTATGGTGAACTAAGTCACACCTTATCCTTGGAAATTGTTACCTGATGACAATTTGATACTTTATTTCTTCATTAGAATAAATTAATTTCAATATCTTCTGTGGGTCAAGCATATGTGTAGTGCTAGAGATTCTGTGCAACTATTGGAGACCAAGGTTTTTAATTAAGTACTTTAGTATTTTACCATTTGTGTTGTAAAGCTAACATTCTGTGACTTTAAAGCTGATGTCAAGGCATGGGTAGCCATGATAATCAGTGTTAACGCAGCCGAATTAGTATTGTGCTATGTCTCCACTGTTGTCCATTTGCCAGGTTTTTAACACTCTGCCACCTAATTCATGAGGTTAAGCCTCCTAAGTTATAAAAGTATGCATGCAGTACGTATTCTGCCTTGTCAAAGAACTGGCAGTGCACGGATACAAAAGAGTTTCTGTTGTAGAGTAAGCCGAGTGGACACATCCAGTTGGCTTTGTGGCCAAGATACGTGTTGAAGAAAAAATATTTGCGAGTTTTCGAAATTTTCTTGCAGTTTTTTTCATTAATATCCAGATGGTCTGTAAAGTTGTTTTGATTAGTATTTAGTGAAAAGTATAAAAGTACTAATAAGGAATAACAAATATACAATAGAATTATTGCGAGATCCTGCAACCGTCTTTCACTTGGCATTATTCGTCATTTTCGCTTGAGTGTTTCTTATTTGTTAGAGTAGACACTTTAGGTGTCAATTAAAGCAATACAGCGTATTTATTGTTGGACTTCACACAATCGTTTACCCATTCAAGGCATCAGTGTAAAGTAATAATTTAGGCTTGCCTTTAGGCTACTCCTGGTATATCAAACGTACGTATTATAATAGCAATGGGATGTTCACTAAATGCCCTCTACTTTTCTTGTTTCTTTCCTCCAAGCTTTTTAAGGTATTTCGCTTATCCATACGAATTGTAAATGCTAACCAATGTTTTTCTCATCTGTTGCATTACCATCAAATTTTAAAGTCACCTTGCTTGTATGCTGCACAAAGCATTCTAAGCATTGCATAAATTTCACGATTTTCACGACCAGATTTTTATTTATATTTTCGTGGGTTAAGCAGATAAGCAAGTGGAGCATTACCACAATAGCTTTTGCATGGAGCCGCAAGGATTCGGGCTCCAGCTTATAATTCTTAATCTATAAGTAAAGAAATAAACACATGCCAAAAAATGCACACACACACACACACACACATATATATATATATGTATATATATATATATATGTGTGTGTGTGTGTGTGTGTGTGTGTGTGTGTGTGTGTGTGTGTGTGTGTGTGTGTGTGTGTTTTTTTNATTCAAGGCATCAGTGTAAAGTAATAATTTAGGCTTGCCTTTAGGCTACTCCTGGTATATCAAACGAATGTATTATAATAGCAATGGGATGTTCACCAAATGCCCTCTACTTTTCTTGTTTCTTTCCTCCAAGCTTTTTAAGGTATTTCGCTTATCCATACGAATTGTAAATGCTAACCAATGTTTTTCTCATCTGTTGCATTACCATCAAATTTTAAAGTCACCTTGCTTGTATGCTGCACAAAGCATTCTAAGCATTGCATAAATTTCACGATTTTCACGACCAGATTTTTATCTATATTTTCGTGGGTTAAGCAGATAAGCAAGTGGAGCATTACCACAATAGCTTTTGCATGGAGCCGCAAGGATTCGGGCTCCAGCTTATAATTCTTAATCTATAAGTAAAGAAATAAACACATGCCAAAAAATGCACACACACACACACACACACACACACACACACACATATATATATATGTGTGTGTGTGTGTGTGTGTGTGTGTGTGTGTGTATGTGTGTGTTTTATTGCAGAACTCAACATGTAAACCTTATCGAAATTGTTTGAGATCCGAAAGGACGAATAAAGTTACGCTTAGTTAATAACTGTGTCAGAATGCTTTTATAGACGATACCAGTTCCGTTTGTGTATCAGATCACAATTCTGTATTTTAACATTGAGGTATATGTGAACAACACCAAGGGTTACGTCAGAATTCCTTTGCAATGATATATTCATGAAGGGGAATAATTCTGGAATACAACAGAGATTTATCAATAAAGAAAAAATAAATAAATTCAAAACTGAGAAAGATAATGAAATGAGAACCGGAGAAGATAAACCCCAGGCTAGTTGCACACCGGCGTTGCGTAGCTCGTTAGAAAAGAACCTAACTTAAGCTTTTGAAACAAGGATCTCTTCTCCCACCCCACTTTCTTTCACTCCCACATTTGCGATAACTAAAATACGGTCTTTAATATGACGCATGCCCTCCTAAAATCCTAAACCTCTGTGATTGGGTACTTGTCAAAGACCTCAAAAATTGTCTGTTACTGGCACATGTACACATAAAAATTTTACTGACTTACAGTTGTTATACGTTAGCCAAAATTTCATAGAAATGGTCCTTGTGTACTACTGAAGAGAGATCTTATATTCCAATATAAAAGTTAGTATTTATCGGATAAATAGGTTTAAAATGATGAAAGACTTTCCAGGGATGGTAAAATGTTGGTATCCATTTGTCGATCAATGGTATTTGCCACGCCATGGCTACAATCTTTGTATTCCAGCTGGATTTTTCTCTTTTTTCCTCAGTTTTTCTAACCATATTTAAAGCTTCTATTTCCTGTTATTTTGTTCAGCTGCGCCAGAACATGAATTTCATTACTCACCAGACGACCTTCCCTTTTAGTCCTTATGATTACTACTTGTGCAACCTATTAATCTTCTCTTCTATGCTTTATACAGTACATTAAATTCATTGGCGCTGCGACACCCCATTCCAAGCTAAATCCTCATAAAGACGTGCCTACAAAGCCCAGGTATTTATTGTTTAGAATTTTGCACAATACGATTATTTCCCCATACTTTAAAAGCCGTAGAAAACTTAAAACCCTTTTTTGCATATTTTCTATTGGATCTTTACATCTACAGTCAAATCCATTAATATGGTAGCATATATATATGTAGATCAAAGCATCGAGCTTCATTAATCAACCAGATGTAATAAACGACCGATTTGAAGAGAAATTTTGCTATTGGTTTAGAAAGCCTTTTTATTATAGCGAATATTGTTTTGACACAAGTCCTATTTTCTTCCTTACCAACATTTTATAAAACCAAGCCGCTTCGTACCCATTTTTCCACGCAGACGTCTTTGTAGTTTTCATACTTTTGCTTACTTTTACTTTGTGTTCTTCGCTTCAGGAGGTGCATAAGCTTTCGTCACACCAAAATGTTTCTCATCTCTTTCAAAATGAAATACTTTGTTGTTCCTTTAACCATGTTGCTGCTTTTCGCCCTTTACTTCAAGCTGGAACCTTTTTTGTTCATATTGTTAACAAGGCACGGTCCAGGGAGAAATTTTTACTGTGTCTGTCGTTGGAATCTGTATTTTATTTTTATTTCTTCTTCCATAATTGGTGGTCCTTTAAAGTACTTAATAACAGGTTTGTCCTCTGGTCTGATGCCGTCTTACAGTTCACCTATGTATTCTGGCCATTTCCCTAGGATTTTATCCTTTTCCACAATGATCTGCCCATCCTTTGATTTTATACAACCACTTGATGAGCATGTCTTTTTGCTTCCAATCTCTTTTATCTTGTAGACCCTTGTTGGGTCATGGTTATGGCAGACTTCAATTTCTTTACACTTTTCATCTAGCCATGCTTGCTCAGCTTCATTGCATTTAATTGTTATTACTTTGTTGAGTCTTTCAGATTCATCTTTATTGCCTTTGCTTGTTCTTCTTTTTTCGATCATATCTAAGGTTTTTTGTGTTATCCATTTCTTCTTTGCTTTTTGTTGCTTCTCTGGAATCACTTCTTTGGCTTATTCTGTAATAGATTCCTTGAGTTTCAGCCATTTTTCTTCTATATCCTGGGTGCTCTGTAATAGTTCAAATATGTTCTTTATTGTAACTCGATATTGTTCTCTTACTTCATGATTTGTCTTTAAAACTTCAAGGTCTTGTTTGATATTTCTTGGTGCTTTCTTTACCTTCTTCGATTTGATTCTCACTTTTGCAACTACAGGGTTGTGGTCAATGTAGCAGTCAGCTCCCGGGTGTGATTTAGCAACCAAAACAGACTTTTTGAACCTGTTGTTAATCAAGGTGTAATCAGTCTGGTTTTTGGTTTTGTTACCTGGGCTCTTCCATGTCCATTTTCTTCTTGATATTGGTACCTGGTATTGGTAACTATCATGCCGTTGGTTTCAGCCCATCCTATCAGTGTTTTACCTCTTTCATTCTTATTGCCAAGGCCATGAGGACCAACGATGTTGTTGTGTCTCTCTTCCCCGACTTTTGCGTTAAAATCTCCCTGTACAATCACTACATCCTGGGACTTGCAGAATGACATCGCAAGGTCTAGAGTGTCATAGAATGATTCCATTTCCTCATCTGTGCTGTCTGTGGTCATGGCATAGACTTGTATGATGCTAATGTCAAAAGGTTTTCCGCTGAGTCTTATAAGTAGCATACTATTTGGGATTGGCCAGTGCCCCTTAAGTTTTTTGGCTTTTTCATGATCTAAAATTAGCCTGACTCCTCTTTCATGCTTATCACCCTCAGAATATATGGTGGTATAGTTGTCGGGTTTTATGACTCCTATGCCTGTTCATCTGACCTCGTGCAAACCAATGAGGTTAACATTAATTCTCTTCATTTCATTTTTGATGTTCTCTAGTTTCCCTTTCTTAAACATTGTTCTGACATTCCATGTGGCGATTTTCATGATCTTGTTGTTTCTGCACGCAGTAACTGGATGACGGTCGGGTCCCACCTGGTGCACATGGCTATCAATACCGGACGAGGATGCTTTGATTGAATCTCCATTCACTTCGTTGTTGCTTACCGATTGAGTGTGTTGAGTCATGATTTTCTAGGAAATGATACAGCAGTGGTTTTCCCCTTGCCTTCTGCCGGTTTGTGTACGATGTCCCCGCTAACCTTTGCCTAAACAGGCTGACCCACAAGGCAGTGGGGCATATGTAAACCCATAGCGAGGTATCCTAGCAGGTGCTACCCCTCAGGATCAGAGAGGACCTGGGAGCAATGGAGATTAAGGGGCAGCTCCACATTTCCCAAAACCTTTGCTTTTCCAGGCAATGGTCTCTCCACTGGATGCAGTTTAGCGTCATACTAAGGACGGTTCTTTTTAATGGATAGTCTAATATATGTCGTTAAGGTCTGCAGGGGACTGCCTCGTTTCTTTTGTATGCATTTGAGATTAGGGCCCCAAGTTTCTCTTCCATTGTACCTTTCACTGCAGCTGTAGAGAAAATTCCATACTTATCATTTTTCAACATTAATACTCCTTTTCTCGTAATGGAAAGGCTGTTGTATACTTTTTTTGGGAGATTGTTTTCTAAGTACCAAGGAATTTCTGGACCCAACACCTTGCAGGTGGAACCAAATGGCATTTGTCAAGTTGTAAAGTTTTCCCCTCGCCGTTACTAACCATTAAACTACATCGTTGTCAGCACCTGGTTTCTAATACTGCAAATTCTAATTAATTTTCCTTAAAAGCGTCCATATGATAAGTAAAGATTTATAAAAGAATATATTTTTTATCCCATGCTGAGAAAATAAAGTACTGAGAAAATAAATACTGAGAAAATAAAGCAAACCTTTACTTTACTTGTAAGAATTCTTCAGCATAGTTAAGTCTTACTGCGTAGAAACAACGTCAAACTTGATTCCCTTTACAAGCATTTCTTATAATAGTTTGGCTAGCCATGGAGTGACCTCTTCACGCCAACACTGTTTTCAGCGAATTATCTTTGGAATTATTAATAAAATCGCAGTAAAACAAATATTAATATCTTTTTCGGCTATGTTTTTATCGCTTATTTCACCCTAACCAAGTCTGGTAGCCATTTAAGTACAGATGTTTACTTTTCTTACCTTATTTTTTCATTGTACTCTTTAATCGTTTTTTTTATTGGTTTCTTCCTTTCCTTTTACTCACTTCGAAAATATGTACAAACCTAATAGTATGCAATTAGCTGGGGGTAGTAATGGTACCCGGGGCTTGAACCAGGTGACTCTCCCACTGTAAGCTGTTGATGTAACCACTAGGTCACTACTGCCATAATCTTGATTTTACGTGTTGTAATGATTTTAAGTTGTGACTTGGTAAAACCCTGGAGAGTGTTTTACCCTGCTGAAAGGTATTGGTACATACCAACTGAGGGATATCTGGAATTATTTCCAAGGAGTGTCAAAAATATCAATTATAGACATCAGACAGCGCACTCTACCAAATTACTTTTCGATGCTGAAAAAAATCTGAAAAGAAGGCAACGTTAAGATCAATGAAGAAATAGAAACAGTACAAGCAGAAAAGCTGAAGGAAATTCTTCAGTGCCCTACTATTGTAAAAAATATAGGGCATTCAGCAGAGAGCATTACCTCTGACAGCGTACCAAATTTGACTTTGACGCATAAATTTTTGCGTTGAGTTATATTTAGCTTCACGAAATATGTTCTGGTGGTTGTTACACACCACTTCTAGTTTTGATTTTTGAGCAGAAAGTTGATTAGACAATATTTGATGGATTTTAATATTTATTTTGAAAATCTAATTAAAGGTGCCCAGGAATCACAAATGATGAATGAGTGCTTCGAAATTTCAAATAGGATTCCTTTAATAGTAATTCGTACTTTATATATTTGATAGGTAAATTCTGTTAAGACAAATTTTCACCCAAACGTAGAAAAAGCCAACTATAATTAGATGGTCGATATGAGTATTTTGCTGCTTTTTAGCGTCATTTTCCCCCAGTGATTGGGGTACGTACCCTTCCGAGGGATTTTGTTTTGGCAGTGAAGAGTTTCTTGGCCGGATGCCCTACCTGACGCCAACCAATGGCTTTTTCTTTTGTAAAGTTCCAAATTCTTTTCGCCGGCTTGGGCAATCGAACCCGATATCTCTTGGTTATGCCGCAACTGCACTAACCATTAAACCACTGTTCCTTGATAGTTTACTTTTTTTAACTGCTCGTTATGTCCTCGTTTCCTTCTTTATTGCTTAATTTGATAGACGAAAAAAATTTTGTGTCAGTGCTTGTAATCATAGTGATTGGAAGCTTCGATGTAAACAAGAAATGATAGCATCGCCGTTAGTCTTCAAAAGTATAACAGTGATAATCAGTGAATAGTTTAAATGCTAATGTGGCAAGACTGGTTGAAAACTCTTTTTGTGAACAAGGTTAGAAAAAAAATCGCACATCAAATTGTGCAAAATGATTTTATAATGCCCCAACAAAACAAAAATAGACAAATTGACCAAGCTGACTTCCTGGCCACTAAATTCAAAATGACCAAAAAGAATTCCAGCTGGCTCCCGTTTTTTAAGACGTTAATACAACATGTGTTCTTTTTAATTTGCAACCATGATACAGATGACTTTGACAAAAAATTGTTCCCTCATTTTATTATATGAATTTACTTCTTAGAAGCTTTTTTTAATACTGTTACTAAAGCATGTACATTTGAATACATGGATTTTACATTAACCAGGTTTCCTGTTATGGAAAATGGTGCACATGTGTTTATCTGTTACAAGAAAGGAAATTATTCCAAAACGACGTTCTGCAGATACCGTCAGAAAGACAACGACGAGAACTTGATTTTATGTATACATATACTGACATATTTTTAAATGTATATTTCGTTCTCACCACCATTCACATTATAGTGTATAAAATTGAAAGCAGAAAATTCAGTATTAAAAGGGTAAAGGAAACAAATATACTGACAGATCAATGCCTTATAGTTACAAAAATATAGCGAAATTGGCTAAACTTTTATTTCTACGCTTCTGAACTTAACTGTTGTGTTGAGGGGTGGATTCTGTGTATATTTCTTTTTTGCTTTAGCCTACCTAATGTTGAATTTCTTGTTCTCTATTTTAGATAATATATTACAAAAATACTATAATACATACAATTAACAAAATTTTAATTGTCAAATCAAACGAACTTTTAGCAGCCTAAGCATAGAGAATGCTGAAACAGAAGAAAAAGTTAAGGCTTATATTTTTGAAAAACCAGAAAGACCCAGAGACTCGAGCGACATCCCTGAGACCGAGTGACATTTTATTTCTTAGGACCAGTGTAATTTTCCAGGCATAAAAACATTTAAAACATACTTTAAGAAACCCTCATTAATTATTGTGATGTCACTTTTGCATAAGGTTGTTTGTGGTGATACAGAACTTATATTACTTTTGTTGATTTGATCCTATCTTTGATCGTTAATGTATAATAAATAAATGGGCTAGCTACAATCAACGGTACTAGAGTTCTTTTTAAACAAAAAAACATTCCTGCAAATTCTTAATTCTAAAGTTGCCGCCATTCTCAAACATGGACAGGATATAGGGAAGCGTTCTGTTTTTTTCACAGAATATTCAAGTACTACTTACGTGTGTGTGTGTGTGTGTAAGCTGCTGGAGGTAGATTTGAAGACCACCCCGGTGAGTTGGATCCGGCCTCATGAAACAAGAAACAAACCTCCCCTCACCACCAAAAGGCAGATCGGTTTGGAAAGAAACCAGAAACAAAAAACTTTCACTTACCACCAGGGGCGGCACAAGTTCAAAAAAAATTCTCCAAATCGACGACGAACCAGATTCGAAATCACATGAACGACGAGATCGATTTCTTCCATGGTACGGAAGAAACAGGTTGAAATGAAGGCTATTCGTTACCAACCAGTCAGGATAACCTAGCTAATCAGTATCCAGGCGTCACCACGTGGAGGTTGCCTTCTTGGACGCCCACTGCTTACGTACATTGGATCATATTATGCTTTTATTAATCGTCTACTCAATGATTTACAGGTCATCAAGGAGGATAAAAAGGAAATGAAAAGTTAGCATACTTGTTTACTGAACAACTACCATTCTCAATTCATGAGATTCAGTGAAGGGTTTTGCCAATTTGTGACTGTTGCTATCTTAGTAAAAAGCAATGTTGACTGGAACACCAGTGGTTAGAAAAGTAGTTTTATTTTTACTTGAAGTGGAAATTATGACCTGAGGATGCAAAAATAAAGTTTGCTATTTTTGTGATAGCATGTAAAAATCACTAGCAGACAAATAGGTTTTGATAGCATTAGTTGAGACAACATTTCCTCTTTATATTGGGTGTTAAATTGCATACCAGGACAAATATTAAGTATTAAAATACACAGCAAGAGCTGAATATGCAGGTAAGGTACTTAGTTTAATTACACAAAAAAGGCTTCAATGCCATTTCCAGTATCTACGATGTGGAGAAAACTATCAGATTACTGTGGTGACAACTGATTATGGGTTACCTTTGCTATAAGTAGTGTTTTATCCATCAGGATTTTGGTTATACATTCTAATCTTTCATCAGCAATTCAACCAGTTTCTTATGATGAGATCATGCCAGTCCCTACGTCTCATAAGTAGTACAATTGTCTACCATAGACAAAATTTGGTGAGCGAAGGTACATTGGAAATGTTTAAGATGTAAAGTAGGATGAATAACATTTTAAACCACCAAACTTGTGAGCTGGAGCAAGAGTTAAATAGCTATTTTCTCACACAAGTAAATAAAAAACAAGGTCATTTATTGGTAAGTGCGTTCCTCTCCTATTTAGGTTGTACAATTCAGAATACAAAGCAGTATTACTGTTAAAAAAAGCCTTGTTTTTATTGTTAACCTCAATATTTTAGATGTCAACTTTTCTTTGTTGTAGTTTTAAGTTACGTTAAAATCTGGAATCTTATTTTGGGTTTCTGCTTATACAGGCATTGTTTAATACTTACGTACTATATCACTATGCATTTTCGCTTTTTAATTTTCATTTATATTCTAATCTAATTGATCATCTCGCTGTGCTGTGCTTTACCTTATCTATTGTTTCTCTCTCTCAAAATCTATTTTGGGTGTCACACAGAATGTTGTTGGTGACCCATGGTTTTACTTTTTAGCTTAATTTACAATCATCACCCCACTTGCTGTTTCCTGTCGTTGCTTTGTTGGAACTGTTGGGAGCAGTTTCCTAGTTTTCTTATGAAAAGGGCAGTTTAACAAACTATCCTCTTATGGATTAAAATTCAGAAACAACATGGTCCTCCCGTTTTTCAGGATCAGACTTGACCAGACAAGGTTTTGGTTATCGATTGATTTCAGTCTCAGCCTGAAGTTTGTAATCGCAAGTCCGTAGTATTGCCGATCTTTGGTCCTTAAATAATACTGACAATTTTCCTCATAAATCAGGCATTTTGTAGGTTCTACCTTTGCCAGTGAAATTATAACTTTTGCTTTCAAACTCGACAATCATGTGTAGATCCTGCTGTAAACCTTAGCCAGAAAATTGGGAGGTTCTGTCTGATAAGTTATGACTCTCCTTCTTTTGGGAATTGAGCACAAAGTGAAGTTAAAGCAATGATCACTGAGAGAGCTAACGTTTATTTAGTTACTGGATCTGTATGCGTTGTCAGTGATTTGCATTGCGTGGAACCGAGATTGTTTCCATTAACAAGAATGGAATGAAAATGGCTTTTAACAAAAACGATTGTCAGAGATATTTCTGTTACGGCTATTTTTCATGTTTAGAACATGAGGAAGTATTGATGTAGGATATTTATCATGTCGTGAGTCGTAAGCTTTTTCGGAGCTACCTTTTGAGAGATACTTCTCCCACCATCGATGCTAAGAAAAGAAAAGCATGCAAGGATCAGATGAAAAGGGGACAGAAAACTTCAAATACCTGGGGTCAACAGTACAGTACGATGGGGGATGCTGCGATATAGAAGTTAAGAAGAGAATACAAGCAGGTTGGGGTGGATGGACGAATGTAACAGGCGTATTTTGTGACAGAAAGCTAACAAAAGTGAAGGGAAAAACATATAAGACGGTAGTGCAGCCAGTTTTATTGCATGAACTTGAGTCAGTAGCGACAACAAGAAAAAACGTGAAGCGGAGTTTGGGGTGGCAACATTGAGAATGCTGAGGTGGGCATTTGGAGTCACACGGCTGGATAAAATAAGAAATGAATACATCAGACGTACAGCACATGTTAGGAGATTGAACGAGAAGCAAAGGGAGGCAAGACTGAGATAGTATGAGCATGTGATAAGAAGGGAAGAGAACAATCTCGGGAGAAGAATGTTAGACATGAATCTGCCAAGGAGGAGGAAAAGAGGAAGATCAAGGAGATGCTACATGGATGGAATAGAAGAGGACATGAGGGGGATGGGAGTGAGGAGGGAAGACTCTGCCTACCGGACAAAATGGAGGCGTATGATTCGCTGTGGCGACCCCCTAATAGGAAGCAGCTAAAAGATAAAGAAGAAGAAAAAGAAAAAGAAAGAGAAGAAGAAAGTTTCACTGTTCATCCTAATTATATATATATATATATATATGTATATATATGTATATATATGTATATATATGTATATATATATATATATGTTACACAGGAAATGACTAAAGAAAGTATGCCAACATTTATATAACGTATACGCAGTATTTTCACGTATACGTTTTTTGCTTGTCAGTTTCTTGATAAAGTCTGTTGNGTTAGACATGAATCTGCCAAGGAGGAGGAAAAGAGGAAGATCAAGGAGATGTTACATGGATGGAATAGAAGAGGACATGAGGGGAATGGGAGTGAGGAGGGAAGACTCTGCCTACCGGACAAAATGGAGGCGTATGATTCGCTGTGGCGACCCCCTAATAGGAAGCAGCTAAAAGATAAAGAAGAAGAAAAAGAAAAAGAAAGAGAAGAAGAAAGTTTCACTGTTCATCCTAATTATATATATATATGTATATATATGTATATATATATGTATATATATATATATATATATATTACACAGGAAATGACTAAAGAAAGTATGCCAACATTTATATAACGTATACGCAGTATTTTCACGTATACGTTTTTTGCTTGTCAGTTTCTTGATAAAGTCTGTTGTAGACAGACGAAAATTTGAAATTGTGATAGTAATAAATAAAAATTTGATTTACTCAAGTAAATGTTGGCATACTTTCTTTTGTCATTTCCTGTGTCAAATATTATTGTTATTAGCTGAAGGAGTTTGTCAGTGTTGGTTTGGCATGTTTCCTGTGTCGAATATATACATAATTACAAAAATACCCAACTTTGTGGAGGAAACATTTTCAAAATAAAATATTTTGGACTAAAGCAATGCACATAGCAATATAAAAAAGTCATTTTTTTGAGATTATTTTCATTAGATTATAACAAACGCAATTTCGAAAAGTTAAAAGTTTAATATATATATATATATGTTTTCATATACATACAAACATTTGTATTTATACTATAGAGTGGTGAACATTTATTAAAACAGACCTGAAATAAAAATAACGATGAAAAATTATTTGTGAAACTTAGTAGTACAAAAAGTGTTAATTAAGACAGTAAACTAGAGTGAAAAAAGCTTGCACGATAATTTCCTCTTTCAAATTCAATTTCTGATTTTGAAGGTCTTCTTTTTCTTTGGCCAACTTCTCTTTCTCGACAAAAATTCGTTTTTAAGTTGATGTGAATCACTTGGATTTTTGTGCAGTTCTGACTTTAAGGTATCGAGTTCGGACTGCATTAACTAAAATGAAGAAAAAAGAAAAAAAAAGTTAAAACATCAAAAACTGAATACATCTAGATCAAAACTAAAATTGAATGAATGATTCTAAAAAAGCAATAATTTTTTTAATACACTCGACTGCCTCCAAATGAGTACTTTATACCAAAAAAAGCCGATTAAAATAAAAAATCAGATGAAAGCAATGTTAGAAGTATTTTAACTATAAATAACTGCTTAATTGCTGAAGGGCTCCATTGAAATAGTATTTAGTAGCTGTTATTTTGCCATGCTTTTACATTTTTCTGGTGCAGAGACGTTTATGTACTTTCATTCAGTACCTGAAGGCCTTTCACTTGCCGGAAAACGCTTCATCTTCCTTTTTTTTGGGTGAAATTGATTAGTAACCCATAGTTAGAAAAAAAATACTTCCAGCTACTGCTGTTTAACAACGTGTTTATTAAATTTGACAGTCCAAGAAAGAAAAAGAAAACGGTTAAAAGTGAACTTGTCGCTGAAAACGTCGTCATATTTATATTATATATGGTGTTTGAAGATCTGTTTCTTTTTGATGCGACAGTATCTTAAGAAGCCCAAATGGCACTGTGTACCTGTGCCCATGTGTGGTTAAGTGCTTAAAAAAGACACTGGTTTTGAGTTTTGGTGTTTCAAATTAAAGTGATTGGCACATGGATTTCATTACCAGTGTTTTTTTAGTTTGATCTTGTTAATTTGTCTATAGCTCTTGTTCCCATTTGGAACAAGGTTCAATAACTAAGCTTAGATCTACAGGAATATCCTTACAACCCTAGCTTTAAACAGGTATACAGGAATGTAAACGGTACGAAAAGCAAGTTGGAATTTGAAAACTAGATGGTATTTGTGTTCTTGTTATACTATTTGTATACAGTTCTGCCCTGCAGCTGCTTGTTTACACCGTTAGTTGTTATCAGACAATTAGTTTGTGTAACCTGACAAAAGTATAATATACTTGAATCGAAAGCCCTCGTGAGTTTTTATTTTAAACTATTATATACTGCAGTAAAAGAAGCTTTTGAGTCATGAGATTCAATTGAAATTTTCACTGATTTTCTCAGCCTTCTATTTTGATGGGCACCCCACGCCCCAACCTGAAACAACAACAACAACAATTTACCCCTTGTACTGAAAGCTGGAATTGTTTATTTTCATTTTCATTGGTCAGTGGCATTTTTTAATACGAGGCAATAAGTGAACGAAGCTTCCGTGAACACAAGGATGTTGATGTATGTGCAGGAGCTGGATGCCGATGGGAAACTCGAATATTTATTTTGTATTATTCACAAAGGATTTATGTTGAGATTGTAGGAACTTGGGAATGGTCTTAGGAGATTTTAAAACAGATGGAAGATGGGCATAACCTGGAAGCCAACGGAAACTGCGAAGCTCGGTGTAGGTAAGTTTGCCACAGGAACAATTTTTGATACTGGGTGTTGCTCATTTCAGATCCAGAATCGTCCCCCCAAACGAAAGCTTGCTCATTAGTAGAAAGGCTCCAGGTCTTTTCCCCCAGCTTTATCCAGTATTTGTTGCGTTTATTTTTGCAATTTAATTTTTTTCATGGATTGTTCCTTTCCAATGAAACTGTCAACTACTTTTGTTTTAGTATCAAGTTTTGCATTCTTTGTATTGTCTCAACCATCATTGACCATTCCTTTTGTGGAAGTCAAGTATGACTTTCAAACAGACAAGTATCACTCATTACTGTTTGACTAATATCGTTAAGTAAATGTGAATTTTCGTAAACACAACAGCAGTTATTGCCGGAAACTAATAAAAGGTATTTATTTGGTAGCGTCCTTCGAGAAATAGCCTGCTGTTGAAATTCAAGTGCACATCACGAAATGTTTCGAGTCCGAAGTGACAGGGCTCTAGACAGGTTATATTCCGGTGAGATTTATGACCTGAGCGGAAATCGATGGAAAAGCGCCAGTAAGTTGCCAGCCAAAACATCAATGACACTTGGAACGTCGGCGTAAGCTTCCTGATATTGCTTTTCGCCATGGATCAAGCACCGGGATGTATTCCAGAAAGCCGCAATAGAATATTTTGCGGATGCTTAATAATAAATATCAAAGAATCCGTTGCGTCGATGCCAGATTCCTGGATGTAGCAACGAAAACGACAGATACAGATAGATTTAAGTGCCCGACTTGCAGCTATGAAATTTGATTTTACATGCTTAAAGGAATCCTTTAAAATGTGATCTAGTGCAACATATTTGTAATGTATATGGGAAGTGTGTAAATCGTATATGTAATTCTTGGCTTTTGGCCTGGAATTTTGAAATGGGGCACACCTATTGTTCTCATTAAATTTCAATGTTAGAAGTTTTTTTCTAATTTAGGAACAATACTCTCTGTTGATGACAACAGACGTTTGTTTAAAAACAAACTGTGAGAACAATAGAAAATTTTATTTTTGGTCATTATTTGGGCTGAAAGCACTTGCTGTTATTGTTTTTCTTACTACATTTTGAATGGAGGAAGTGTGGTAGAATATGTTTCAGAGGTGGTTCACATGCTCCCTTCTCTTTTTTGGAACTTAAGCATATATAATGCTGTGAAAATTCAATATTGCCTGTATCATAGCACAACACCATGGAGTATACCACAGTTTGGTATGATCCAATTTCAACTAAGAGGGAGCTTCATGTATCATACAAAGGGAAGTATTAACACTATCTAAACACAGGTAAAATAGGTATGGGATTAAACCATGAAAAGGAACCAAAGAGACACCTACATGCAAAGTTTTATGGGTTTAAATGAACAATGTAAGATTACATCTTTTTTTGTTAATGAAGCATTTGCTGGTGACATCACCACCTGGAAAAAGGTATATGATGAATGATGGCCTAGCAGAGGGTTCAGTTTATTTCAGTTTATTTATAAAGTTCCTGCAGATATTTTTTAGGTTTTGTCACCTTTACTTGCCAAGTTTAGCAAACAATTCAAACCTACATTGTTGGAAAGTCATCAAAGTGGTTCATGTTGATTGTGCAACAGATTGCAGACTCGGATGCATTTTTTTATCAACTTTGAGAAGACATTAGATCATTATACATGGTGATGTGATTCTATGTTGTTTGCCATAACTGAACATTTTAATTCATTTAGTTAATGATTTTTGTATATGTATGTTGATTCATTTTTACCTTGAATTTCAATCACAAAAATGTTTATTTTCTGGTAAAGTACCTGATAATTTTCTACAACAAGGTGAAAAATTAACTGTAATAGAACTTACAGCTGAAACAAAACTACTGCCATTGCATACATACAAAGTTGATTGTTATCAAGAAATTAAGTAACTATTCCTTGTCCGTGCAGTGACCTAGAACTTATATTTCTTGAAATTTTGCCCTTACTGTGGCAAATTACCAGTCAGTATATTTGGTTCAACAAAGATAATGTATCTAAACCTATAATACAAAAATAAAAATATGCAATTAATAACATCAACACAAGGTGAATACTGTATATGCAACACAACTATCAATCCAATTCATAACATTCTGCTTCGGAAATCTGCTATCATCTACTTTGGAAAATAAAATCATCATGAAACTTTACAAATCAAGTCACTTCGGTGCTTTACAGGTTCTTTCAGCTCGACACAATGATGTCTCATCTTTAACAGACTCTAGTATGACAATGCTTGGAGACTTGAGGACCACATTGCCACAAATCATATCTGGAGAGCTAAGTTCCTTTTCTGGAACTTGAAACTGAGGAATCAATAGCTGTGTGAACTGATCTGACAATGTCATATTCTTTATTGCCACCTAGTTCTGGGTGATAACTTTCCTTGCCAGGAGGTGCAAGTTGTTTCAAAGAAACTGTTGTCTCACATCCATCAGAGGGCTGGAGATACACACACTGTGGGTTAGCTTCAAGTTGTACTTTTTCTACAAGTGAGTCATACTTGCTCTGTCTGACATTTTTTCTCATAAGAATTGGCCTGGAATGCTCAGCCAGGATGGAATAGATTGTCCAGAAACAGATCTGCATTGATAATTAAATAATCTAATGTGGAGTACAGTTTGTCAAGGTACATAACAATGATCGAATGGAGTGTAATGCATCAGGGAGTGCAATTTCCCAAGACTTCTGACAGGCTATGGGATTTTAGAGCAAGCAATATTGACTTTCATATAATGGCATTATAATGTTCTACTTGTCCATTGCAGGTTGGGTTGTATGCAGTGGTACAACTTGTGCCAATTCCTTTTGACAATAACCACTGCTTCAGTTCTTTTGAGATAAGGGATGGTCCTCTATGAGAATGAATATACAATGGCATGCCAAATATGGCAAATAACTGAGCAAAACATTTGATAACCATGCTTGAAGTCACATCTTTAACAGCAAAGGCAAAAGGAAAGCAAGAGTATTCCTCTACAACAGTAAACATGTACACATTTCTGGTGCTAGGCAGGGGTCCCTTAAAATCCAGAGGAAAGCGTTCAAATGGCTGAGTTGCCTCAATGAGGTGTGCCGGTTCTGGCCTGTGGTAGTGTGGCTTTACGTCTTGACAAATGTTACAACTCTTACAGGCTTCTTCTTTTACATTCTCTAATGAATAGGGTAGTTTTCGGGACTTTACAAAGTGGTTCTACCTAGCTATTTCAGGGTGACATAAAGCAGAATGTAAGGAATGCAGTGCATCTGCACTGGTTGCTGGACAAAAGGCACAAGTAAACATATCAGCTACAACATTTTCCTTCCCTGGTCGGTATTGTATTTCATAGCTGTAAGGAGATAACTCTACATGCTATCTCAAAATTTTGTCATTCTTAATCTTGCTGGGCACTTTGGTGTCATACATATAACTAATGCTGTGCTGATCCATGACCAATGTGAAATGATGCCGAGAAGAAGTGCCTCCAATGATTAATAGATTCAAAAATGGCTCGAGCTTCTTTCTTAATCAGAGAGTGAAACTTTTCACTGCCTTGAGAAGTTCGCAAGTGAAATGCAACAGCTCTACCAGCCTGATTTTAAAGTGAGCAGTGATGGCAAAATCTGAAGCGTCCATTTCAACTGTAAAAGGGATGCTTTCATTGATAGACTGCATACTTGCAGCAGCAAAATCCAGCTGCAATTCCTCAAAAGATTTTACCTGGATATCATTAAGAGGAAATTTTGACACAGTGTTTAATGGTTTGATTTTATCTGAGAAGTTCTTTATCCCTTTGGCATAGTAAGTAAACATTCCAACTGTTCATTGGGGAGTCTTAGCATCATGAGGGGCCGGCAGATTAAGCAAAGGCTTTAATCACTCTAATCACTCAGGATCAGGCTGCAAGGTCCCAGAAGATGTGTAGAAGATCAATAGAAGTAGCAGAAAAAGTGCACGTGTCCTTGTTGGAGGTAAGGTTTCCAATTTCACAGCTTCAAGACATTGTGCCAGATTTTCATCATGGTGAGACTGAGAATGACTGCATACTGTGACATTGTCCAAAATGGCAAAGCAATCAAAGGTGTTGTGTTTGTTGATGAATTCGTCCATTTTTCGTTGAAAGCATGGAACACCATTTGTAACACCAAATGGTATTCTGGTATACTGTAGTAACTGCCCATCAGCTTCAAAGGCAGTGTAAGGACAATCTGATTCTGATAATGGGATTTGGTAGTATGCTCTTCGTATGTCAATGGTACTGAACACTTTGTAATTGGCAATCTTGTTTTTCATCTCCTCAATCTTTGGTAGGGGGTAAGCATGTAGGTGAGTTTATTTATTGATAGTTTGGCTGTAGTCTACCACCATTTGAGGCTGCTCTGAATCTCTGACAACAAGAACTTGGGTTCTCCATGGAGAATTGCTTGGCTCAATGATACCTTCATCCAGAAGGCTTTGTCTTTCAGCTTTAATATAGTCCCTATCACTCTTTGTGAACTTGCGAGACTTTGTGACAATTGGTTTGCAATCTGTAGTAAGATGCAAGAGCAACATAGGTGGTTCTGTTTTCAATGCAGTTAAAGCAGTGAATGTTAGTGCTGGTTTAGCGCCTCCATAATTGATAATGACACTTAATAAATCTCCTGAAAGTCTGTTCCAAGTGTTATGTCTGTACACAGATCCTCCAGAACATGTAGCTTCACACGTTTATACATTTCATTCTTTAGTGTAAGTGATACATAACAATGACCAATCAATTTAGCTGACAGAGATGCAGATGCCATACCAATAACACTATTTGATGGGATCACCTTTAAATCCAGCAACAACACTAATGTCTTGCTAATAAAGCTCTTATCTGTACTGCCACTGTCTATCAATGCCTCAGCTATGTATGTATCATTGATCACTACAGGTATGCTAATGTGGAAGTCGAAGTTGCTCCAGCAGCAGAAGTTGTGGCCAGAAATATGTCATCTGGATCATTCGTTTTAGGTATGGCTGCCGTAGAAGCTGAACAACAAACTTTTCCAAAATGTCCTACTTCCTTGCATTTAAAGTACTGGTTATCTTGAGCTGGACAGTGTGTATGAGGATGACGGTCATTTCAACAAAACCAACATAATTTCCAAGAAATGTCTTGCAAACACCTCATTCTTAGGCTTTATGTACAACTCCTTAAGTGTTGTGAGAGCAACATACGTAGCACATTCCAAAATGTAGTCATACACTTTGTGAATAACATAGTAACATAGAAGATTCAGCTTGTTGGCTGCTGATGTTTCTGCCGTTGATTCTAGGAAATTAGTAAATGTTCTGACCCAGTGTTTATACATCTTAGCTGCATCACTGGAAGTGAAATCTACACTGAAACGATCTGGCATCATGAGTCATTCCATCTTGATGAATGTCTTTGTTGATTGATGCAAATTACTAGTCAGTATGTTTGGTTCAACAAAGATATATATCTAAACCTATAATACAAAAATAAAAATATGCAATTAATGACATCAACACAACAAGGTGAATACTGTGTATGCAACACAACTATCAATCCAATTCATGACACTTAAGTCTTGTGTCTAAGAAATTAAAGGACTTTAAAACTCTACTGATATTGTTTAAATGTGACATTAAAAATATGGTGATGAATCCTGAAGCTGTGACTAGGTGTTTCTGTTATTTTTATTATAAACAATATAAGGACTACCAAGTCCTTGAACTTCTTAAATTTGTTTAAGTGTTACAGGTAAATGAAGATCGGCCTAACCTAATTTTTTTGAGAACAATATTCTATTGCATGATGAAAAAATGTAATTTTTTTTTTCTGGTTCATTGAACAAAACTCTAAGAGGTTAAAAAATTATTTTATCAGATCAGTGCTTTCAGAAAAAATACAATTTCTTGTATAAGTGTAGGACCTGAGTAAAATGAAATAGTCAAACAATTTTATCAACTTAAAAACTAGGGAGTATAACCTGCTTTTTTCTTTAAATTTAATACGAAACAGTTTCCTTTCATCCAAGTCTTTAGGCTTTCTGGTTTAGTGTTGACAGTTGCTTCAATGTTTTCTATCATTCCTGAAGAGTAATAAAAGACACTATATGCACACATCAGTATAGAACATTTGAAAAAATGATTTTGGATATACTTTATAAAAATATTTAAAGTTAAAGGGCCTAAACTGGATTATTGGGAAATACCACAGGGCTACCTATTAAGTTGTGAGAGACTTTCATCAAAGTTAATATATTGTATTTCTTCAAAAGACCACCTCCTTTAATGAGCATTCCCCACTTTTTGAAATGAGTTTGCCCTGCGTAAGTGCCATAAATTATGTTAATTAACCTATTCAATATAGTTTATCATTGAGTACCAAAAGAGAATAAAGCAAGAAAAAATTTAATAAATCACCTTATTTCATTATAATCTTGGTATAAAGTCTGGCCAGTAACATATTTTCCACAGAAAAATGAAAATGACTGAAATGCTGTGTTTAAATTCTGTATGCAGTATAATGGGAGTTTTTTTGGTCATGTGTGTGCAGTGTGTCAGTGAAAAATAACCAGAGCAGCTTTACATAAATTTGTTTGCCAGCAACTTGGCCCATGACAAAGTTTATTTCTTGCTGCTGAGAGAAATCATCTAGAAGGCTTGACAGTTTAATTAGAAAATACCTGACTAATGTTCTATTTGTGTTTTGTACACCTAAGGTGGTATTTCTGTTGGTACTCTGATTTTGTTTGAAAATTGTTTGGAATGTTGACATGGACTTCTTACATGTTAGACTTCCACACTCTGTTGTTTAAAAATTTGTTGTTCCCACATTGGTGTTTTGTACATACATTTTCAATTATTTTTTGCCCCTTTAGTTTTTGAAATGTATGTGTTTTGCCTTGATTCATGAGTAATTTCTCATTGTGGGATCAGAAAGTGGGAAAGCAGCAGCTGAATCTTATAGAGGTTTGGATGGTTGTGAGAGAAAACCAATTGTCACATGAATGGAAAAAAAGTTGTTTGAATGAATAATTGATAGATGTTTAAGAAATCTTTGGGTAAAAAATATATTGATCATGAAAAAAGAAAATCTCACATACAATGAGATAAAAGGCAAAGAAGCAAAAAAGCCTTAAAGGTTGAAGGGGATGGTCAGAAAAATTCATGCAATGTCATGGTTTAATGTTAATACAGCACACATTAGTGACACGAAAAAATCCAGAACAACTGATACATAGAAATGATCTTACTTGATACAAGTTCAGTGTGTCCTGCCAAAATTCAAGTTGCTAAAGCAATATTTATGCCATTAGCAAAACACTAGATGTAAGAAAGAGATGTTAGTAATAACTACAGTAGGAAAAGTTGGAGCGAAAGAAGGACTGATGTAATCAACAGAACATGAAAAAGCATAGGTAACAGTTTCCCTGACTGTCATAGACAATGAATGGTAGCTGAAACCCTTTGTGATTTTCAAAAAGGCCAAGGAAGAGGTATGAGATTGAATGATGAATGTAGAGGGCAGTGTGATATGGTATTATCTGTTGATGATTGGATGAACACAAAGCTAACACTGTAGCACAATTGAAATATTTTAGTATCATTTTCATTCGGCAAGCAACTCAGCATGTTAAAACTATGATTGCCACATTCAATCAGCTATTTCTAGTGATTTGAAGCTCAAGATGTCTCATGGAACAAACCATTTATAGCTAAGGTGAATGAACATTATGATAAATGGGTGTTGGAATTTATCAAGTCACCAATGCTGAAAACTTGAAATGGCCAATTTGACAAGCAATTCTGGAATGGACAATCAATCCATAGCCCACTTTAGACAAAGAAATAGTTCAGTCTTTAAAAGTTTGTGGTTTGAATTGTTGATGAAAAAAGTGTTGATGAAATTGAAGGTTCTCTGATTCATTGCTTAAAAGAAGGTCAACTATGCCATGCCAAGCTAGAGCATTTTAATGAACAGTTATTAATAATGTGAGAATGAGATATAGCCAATGCTACATTGGAATGCCAGCTTATAGATGCTGATAAAGAGGACAAGATTGATATTTTTTCATGGCTAAATCAATTTATTTTTTTGAATTTCTATTTTTTTATATCAAACATTTTGTCTACCCATTCTTTGCATTTAAGAATTTTAACAAAAGCCCTTCTTAATTGCTGATTTTGAAAGGAACACTCCTTTCTTGTGACCATTCCTTCTCAAAGGTTGACTTTTTAATGAATGCCCTTTGGGGGAAATATGACATTATGTTTAAAATTTAAAAGGTAACAAATTCAATACAGTTTTAGTGATTCTATAGAAAGGTAGTTTATGTGGAATACATGACTGATTAGTGGTGAAAATTGCCTTTGAAACATCTGTATAAAGAAAACTAGGATCCTGCTTTTGATTTGTGCTTAAATAAATACCCTTGACAATGATGGTTACTGTGCCTTGTTTAGAATGGGTATAATATTTTCAGAAGGTTCTAACAATTGATTAAATGGAAATTTTGTGACAGATTTTTGTAAGATATTCAATGCCATTGTGGGTCAGAAGTTTGTAAAGAGATTTTTGTTGTCAGATTTGAAGATTGGAGTCACCTATGATGACTTCTATGAAGATGGAAAATTGCCTGATATAAAAAAGAGGTTGATCAGGAAAGTAAGGGGTCCTCTCAATCCTTTGCATGGACTCCTAAATAATAACATCTGGACTGGAAACTGGATTCCAGGGTGTACAAGATGAGGCCAGTTTTTCTCAGAAGCAAAAGTACATTCTTACACTATCAGCAGCTCTCCTTACACCTATCTCATCATATGATGAAACTCCAATTCCCCAA
>RDPX01000133.1:340482-350482 GCA_003991215.1 Morbakka virulenta | reverse complement strand
GGTGATAGTTCTCAGTCAAAGTTTTTTTAACATTGTTCTTTTAGAGTCACTACAACTGATACTCTCTCAATGTTAAAAAAAACACAGCCAAAGATTAACAGTTTTGCTAGGGCTAAGGAAAGTTATGGGTTTGATTTTTTTAACACTGCTTGAGATATTACATCTGGAACACAAACCTCAAAAAAAGCAAATTTATGCATCCAATGGCAACCAGCCTGGTAGTGACACTTGGGTAATTGAAAACACACAATGATTTTTATTCTTATAACTCTACCTCAAAAGTATGTCAAGCAACAGAGATAAGTCAAAAAGGAATGTCAGCATCTCCTCTGCATGTTCCAAAGTAGGAATAACAGGCTTGTTCATTTTCAAACACTATCATAAAATTTTAGAAAATTTTGGCTTTGTACTATTTATAATTTATATATTCTGTATTTTGGTCAGTCTAATGTCTGAACTGATCCAAGAGTTTAGTGAAACCTTAACTTAACTTGTTTATCCCTCAGTAACAGTGATTATATTTTATGGTGATCAAAGAAGGATTTTTCCATTTTCTGGATATTTCTACAGCAGATAACAAGTACAGCCGGGTCTTGGGTTTAGCAAGGTGGAGGTTGAGGGAGGCAGTTTGGGAAAAAAGACATGGTGATGTTTTTGGAATAAGCCTGTAAAAAAAGGTATAAGCAAAGGCTTTAAATGGTTGTACATGATGCAATCATTATCTTCTGATGAAGAAGGAACAATGAAGTGCTGAAAAATCTCAGTTTTTTATTGAAAGAATGTAGTGTTGGAGTGATGTTACATAAATAAAAGCACCCAATTGTTTTTCTTGAATCATTTGGAAGAACTGTAAGTATTAAATATATATATATTTTTAGTGAGATTAAATTTGATGGAAAAATTCCTTTGTTAGAAGCCAAGGTGAAGTTTTAGGGACAAATATTTGCCCTTGAAAGCTCAGCTTATACACAGGCAAATAGTGTAGTACAAATTGAAAGTCACTCAAAACAGAAATATTGCTGAAGCATAGTTGTAAAGGATGGATTTCACATTTTAAGAGAGATCATCAAAAATTTGTGACAATTAGAGGAATATAAGGTAGGAGAGAAAAAAAGGAAAGGTATGGTGGATGTAAGAACGGCATTCACACTTTATAGATTTACGAGGTTACACAAGCTTTAGAATAGGCAAAATATCATGAATATAGATGCCAAGACTGCATATACATAGATGTTTTAAACAAAAGGAAGGTGCCCAAAAACAGAATATTTGTCATCAACAGTACTCCAGTCAACATTAGTCTCAGCAGGGTGCCAAGATGGGAAGAGAAGTAAAACAGAGATAAGATTAAAAAATTTTCACCATCTTTCTTTTTTCACCTTGTTTAGTGTATTTTTGGTCTTTGCATCTGCCAAGACTAGGTTGATTATTGTCTTTGGGATATGTTGGGAACATGCTGATATATATGGGGTTGTAACCATGTGATTTTCATTCATTATTCCTGTTATCTCATGTATTGACATCTTATCACTTGTCTGCACACTACCTTTTTGTAAGAATGGCATGTATGCTACACTCTTTGATGGATGTTTATTTTCATTTCAAATGATAATGCCATACTTCTTTACATTAATGCCTTCAACTCAGTGTGAATATTGATTTTCTCTTTTGCAGATGAAAAAATGAGTCAGTACCACAAAGCATTTATCTGTTGTTGCAAGGTACTCTATTGTACTTTTCCATGTCAGCCCCCATTGGACAAGGACCCAAAATGGGTAGCTTGAAAGATGTTGTCTTATGAGCAGAATGAAATTCAGCATTTGTTGATGAGTACATTTTTGAAGAGTGCATCTGGCATGATATTTACAAATTTGAAATGTCAGGAATGAATGGAGCTAATACTTTGGGGAATCCATGAGACATTTTGACCCAACCCAAATTGAATAATGTATGGATATCAAAAGCAAGTAATTGGGATAAAAAAATGTTCATTCATGTAGTGATTATTTGTAGCTATTAAGTAATTGTGGTTAAAGAGGCAGTTGATATGGTAGGTTATGGCTTACAGTAACAAAAAAAATTAAATTCAATGACAATTCAAACCATATGTATTGTTTTGTTTTGATTTTATTACAGGATGGTATCTGGGATGTTCAGTAAGAAACAGGAGTGTAAGGGTAAATAATTTCAATTACTTATTTTTGCTTAAAGCTTACTTGTCAAGATATTAATGAAACTGTACAACGTGATAAGACAGTAGAGTTTTTAATTAAAACTCACCTTTTTTCAATAACCTGCCTCTCTTTAACCATGCAGTAACCCATGCAGTAACCCATGCAGAGAGACTGTAGGATCTAATATTACTTTCCCAAGATGAATACCTATTCCAGTGATGGGAAAGAGGGACCATCCTTAAACATTCTGGACTAGCATCAGCATAACTTTTTGACTGGCTCCAATTTTATTATATTATATTATAGTATAGTATAGTATAGTATAGTATGGTATAGTATAGTATAGTATAGTATAGTATATCATATTATGTCATATAATATGAAATAAATATAATGAAATTAAATTTACATATTGATTATCAGATTAAAATTTGTCAATTATGACAGCCTCATTTTTGATAATGAGTGAATCTTGGTTTGGTAACAAATAGGCACCAGTTAGTGCAAACTCATGGTTTTGGTACTTTTTTTTTCAAGGGGATATTTCCGCAATCCTTTATCCATTTGAAAGAGATAAAAGAAATTGAAAATCCAGGGTAAGTGTTGACTTTAAGCGTAGCAGCATCAATCTCTCTATTGTGAGATTGATGCTGCTACTTCAATTAAAGAACAAGAGCTACTTAAATTTCCTTAAATCTTTATCACATTCCAGATGGCGAGACCCGTTTTTGTCATGTGATGTTTTCCCAGGTATTCACCAGTGGATGTGATGCCCATTACTTGGTCTTGCTTTGTTTACCATATTTTTTGCTCTTGAGATTTTGATTCTTTTACTATAGACATAATAGACAAAGGAATATTAAGAGACACACCATTTTGTTTGACGTTATTAAATTCCATGCATGATTTTCAAGTTTCTGTGAATGTACCTTCTTACTTTTTAGCATCAGGAATTGTGTAATTTGTACAGAGGATTTTGTATTATTGGCAATACCCCGTAAGCCACAGCTCACGCTTAAGAATTGCCATTAAAATTCTTTTCCCCTTTAATTTCACTATAAAGAAAACCAGCAGCCATTTCAGTGCTGAGGTTCACTTGGTATTAGTAGTAGTACTATGTATTACTTTTTGATAGGCAACTATAATAATGTTAGTATTTCCCATTTTGTCACTCCGATCGTACTGCTAATGCGCTCTCTGACAACCTGTGGAACTTCGATAGCTTACAACGTCATTAGAAAAACAAGTTTTTGCAAAGCTACAAGGTTCTTTGGAATCCGTAAATAGATAACGTTTTGTACACTAGTCCGGTGATTTGTCTTTCAGGATTTACCCAGCCATCCCTGTGGTAATAATGGTTACGGAAGAAGAATGATGCGCCCGTAATTAGAGCTGGTGAATAACATTGACAAGGTTGCTGTGTATATGGGTTCAATTTTTGATAAAGATCAATTTTTAAACAAGAATCTCCCTCTGTCTAGGTTATTAGGTGGCTCTCAAAGGCTGATTGTTCAAGACCATGATGACGACCATTAACAAAGCGTACTGGTGTTCAATCCTCTCGTGTTCATGATCGTAAATATTTTAGAACGTCTTTCTTCGCAGCTGCTAGTCTTGGAAAAAAACCTTAAATTGACAGACGGCAGCTACTTTGAGATATATAAAGCTCAGATATTGGATATTACTGCTGAAGAAATAGAGGAAGATTGCCAGTCGACAGAGCATTTAACAGAGCAAGCTTCCAAAGAGATGAATGATCTGTCTACTGTGACAAAAGTATGAAAAGTTTTTTTTACTGTTTAATCTAATGCTTGATGAGAAGAACAACATCGTTCGCAATCAACTTGAAGGAATGGCACCTTCCAGAAATAGTCGATATCGTACCTTTTTAGTTGTAAACAGTGGTAGACTAATTTCATCTCGTCAGAGACAAACATCCGTGTTGATTATTGGCATGAAGTACTTATAAACATGTAGAAAAGCCATGTTTAATTCCGCGTTAGCAGCGAATATTTCAAATACGTTGCGAAGAAAGGCGAAAAAAAAGATGAACAATGGCACGCCGTGGTCACCTTTGTCCATAACCACAGTCGGACCCAGGGCCTGGCGAAAAATTGAAAACCCATTACTCATGAATAGTTAAGACTTAAGTCTTAAGGAAAGGAATTGAAAACTCACCAGTTGTTATGGTTAGCATTCTGCAGAGATAAGTCTGCTTGTTACGCTTCCACTTGACAGGGAAATATTCACTGGTTACCAATAACTTTGCTTGTTTTATTTTCAATATATCAGTGGTACGTAGGAAGTTTTATTCCAGTGGGTTTTGTTCAAGATTACCAGATTGTGGAACTTTTTGTCATATATTTCGATTCTGTTTTTCGATCTGTTTTATTCTAATGTGAGCCTTAACGTGTGACCTAAATATACGTGGTGAACTGGGTCGCAGTTTCCCTTTCATTCAGTGGCATCCTTTTACTCACACAGTGCATTACCACATTATTTAGAGTAAAAATGTAAAACTTGAAATGTTCTAGGACATGATTATTTAAAATGTATCATTTCACAATAACATTTACCTCTTTAACTGCCTTTAGTGGACTACTGTAATAATTTGTAAATGAACAGAGGCTTTGATTTCAGTTATTGCATGGAAAGGGAATCTGTAATTTTCTTGCTATAGTAGCTATTTAGTTCTCATACTTCATCTGTGCTTTGTCAATTTACAGTCATTGGACATAAGTATTCGTGATTTTGATGTTGCAGTGCCAAAGGTTAAAAAACAATGCGAGGAAACAAATGTAAAATAAATATGGTTTAAAAAAAGTCTTGCCTTAATATTTTGTCAGATATCCTTTCATCCTTATTACTTCATGAATACGGGACGGAATTGTTTCAAACAAGGCTTGGATATAAGTAACATTCATCAACGCAACTTCATCCCTATTTGTAAACAACTTATGCCTTCCTTTTCTTGGCCTATTTTCTTTTGATCCAGTAGACAGAAATTTCTTTACAGCACTGCTGACTGTAGACCAAGGAACATCGAAAAACTTAGATATGTCTGCCTTTTTCTTCTTTTCTTTATATAACTTTACAATAAGATTTTTTTTCTCCGTGCTCCACTCTGTGCTTTTCCGACCCATGTTTACTTGTAAACAAATATATGGAAGTAAACAAAGCAGACAATAAATTACATCATATTTTTGATGATGTCATATTTAAGGGCACCTGTTACAGTAAAACCTTTATTATCCGACACTTGAGTTAAAAGTTATGAACGATGGAAGATGCAACATTGTTTATCAATCGATGCCGCCATTTTGAAAATCGCGAATACTTATGTCCATTGACTGTATGTTATATCAAATTTAGATATTTTTTATTGTTAAATGTTTTTTATTTTTGCATGGCACACCATCATTGCTTGCTAAAATAGCCTGCGAAAAGTTGTAGAGTGTTTTAATTGTTTTTGATAAATTTGACAAATAATTTATCAGTCTTTCACCTACTTGAACATTTAACCGAATTGCTGAATTCTGTACTTCTAGACTTTAGGAACAGAAGGCCTTGGCTCATTGAAGTAACTTGAATTTTCGTTAGTTTAATTCTCAACAAGGGCAGAAATCACTTGAGTAACAAAGTGTCAAAGTAAACATTTTAGACTGTACGTTCAACTTTACGTTGCTTTGAAACACAACACACGTTTAAGGACTGGCCTACAACTTATGGCATTTGTAACATGAACATTCCTATTTTTCACAGAAGATAATATTTTCCGTTTTCCAAGTACAGTTAAGATAAACTAATAATCGTGATCTATTTCACCTACATAATCATAGATCAACAATTCCTTTCCGAGCTAATGGTAGAAACTTGCGAAGACAGAAATTGATTTAGCTGCAATCCAAAATTTGTTTTTGGTATGTTCGTATTTAATTCGTTGCGAATATAGCATTTGCAAGAGTCGAGATTTAGAAAAATAACGTTTAATGCCGCATATTTTTTAATGCTACATGAATATTTTTGAAACAATGCAATGTGAATCTTCTGTACACCATGATCAAGTTTCATTACATTGCTTTTTCAATTTTCATTATTGCATTTGGATAGCTCTGAAAATTTTTATGAAACATAGTCATTTTGCAAATCACCCTTTTGTAGTTTATTATGCTTTGAAATTGAATTTTGAATTTGAACATTTCTTTAGGCCAAATGAAAGGCTTGTTACAAAGGAATTACCGATTGTTGAAGAGGTGACGTCGGTACTGCGCGAATGGGGAGCCATCTGGAAGCAGCTTTATGTGGTACGAAATAAATTTATATCAAGCTTACTTGTACGTAGTCGGTGGTATTGTTGCACCAATCTGCCGAGCTGATTGTTTCTGGACATCCCTAGTTCTGTTGCACTTGCTATTTCTTCTTCGCCTTGCATATCCTTATCCTTTTATCATCATTTTCTCCTTTTTCTGTAAGACCTTCTTGTATAAGTATTTTCATTTTTCTTTGACAGTCTTACACATTTCGAACATTTGAAGTGTTAGTCTTTCCCTTATGGAACTGCAGGATGGCGCATCATCTGTGCGCCATCAGAAGCCACAGACATTTTGAGGGAGGGCGTTGAATTCTGTAGAAGTAAGACTCGTGGTTGACTATCTGTTTTAGTCCGCACAATCAGATAAATGAAATGGTGGTACAATAACGTGGCTCATAGGAAAATTATGCAACTATTACAAAAACAACAGCTGCTACTAGTACTTCTACTGCACCTTGTACTATTACAACTACTATGGACACTCGTAGAAGCAGTAGGAGCCTTAAAAATTTATTTGTGAGTGGTCAAAACCAGGCACAAAATCTGTGGCCTACATTTTAATTGGTTTTCCACGTTAGGGTTGACTTTCCATAGACTGTCTTATGCTAAAGTTCGATCTGTCCATCCTCCTTTTTTGTGGTATTGTTACTATAAATGCAACTAAAGCTATGGCGAAATCTACATATCAAAGGATCAAAGGTTATTTTGCCAGCATACCATTTTGAGCTATGGGTATCTGAATTAAACACGTCACTTAATAGAGTAGTGTGGGGGTAAGCAACACAAGGCAATGTTTCCATATTATCCATATTATTGAAAGAAAAGAAGTTAGAATATTTTGTACTTCGATACAAAATTCATCAAACCCAATTATTCATTCTAGAAGTCAATTTTTTCTTCTTCCATATTTAGAATGTTTTTGTTATTTTCTCCCCGCCAGAACAAAGATGAGCAATTGTTTCAAACTGTACACATTCTTATGCTGGAGCTTATGAACTGGAGGCGACAGATTACTTCCGGTACTCTTACTGCGGTAAGTTGACGTTAAAGTTAGTATATTTTGAGGTATAAAAAGACAACAAACGATTGCATTGCAATGATAACAGTTGAGTTTTAAGTCAAAGAAGAAAAGGACGATTGTATGGTTAATATTCCATTAAACAAACTTGCTGAACCTAATTAACGAGGAAATTTTTCAGTTGAACACAAATTCATTTCACCCCAAGAAGTAAACTTAATCGGCGCCAAACAAAATTGGTTTGCATTGAAAATTCCATTCCGTTTACGTAATCTGCAGCGGGCTTAGAGAATGCCCGAGTCAACGAAAACTACTTAGGAAAATAAAAGCGTATTGCGGATCTCCGCCACCTGATTTTTATAAGCTTATTGAATACCATTGCACTCGAGTTATGAGTTTGATTACAATTACATCTTAATATACGATTCACTTGGACTGTTTTGTTAAATAAAGTGTTTAAAAACAGGCACATCAAGCTGATATGATAACCTTATATTCTTTTAATGTACGCAACTTGGCTGAAAATACCAATATTCTTAATTTAAAATCCAAGCAACGTTGGCAAGTGAGAAAAAAGGCTCTACTTGCTTCTTTACTCGATTTCAAAACAGGAAACAGAATAACAACTAACAAAAGGGTACTGAAAAAATAGGACCAGATTTGAGAAAAGGATAAAGGGCAAAATCGCACAAAAATGAGAATTCTGGGCTGTACAATTAAAAATCCCTACTTAAAAATTATTTCTCTAAAATAAAGTCGACATGTAAAAAGGAGCCGCAGATTAGAGATAATTACCTTACCTTACACAGGTGCCTTATCCGCTGGATTAAAGCTACCAGGGTTTCCCACACACCTCTGTCTCTCATCATTCTGATCATTTGAGCAGCTGGCCATCGCCCACTGTCTTCACCACTCCATCCATGTATTCTACTCTTGGTCTTCTTCTTCCTTGGCGTCCCTCTATCTTCCTACTGAGGCAAAGCTCTTCTAGCTCTCCATGCATAACAACATGCCCCACGAAGCGCAGCTGCCTGACACTCGCGACTGACAGCAAGGCGTTTCTTACTCCAGCTTAGGCCAATACATCCTCTTTTGTTCTTCTGGCTGACCAGTGAACTTTCAACATTCTTTTCCAACACCACAACTTCATAGCTTCAAGTCTTCTTTCATCATTCTTCCGAAGAGTCCACGTGTCGCACCTTAGAGCAGTACGGACCACACAAAACACTTTACAACTTTCACTCTTGTTGATATCGTCCATCACTTGTGAATAGACTTCCCAAATAGATGAAATTTTCTGTTTCCATTTACAGTCTTCTTGTTAACTAAGACAATAATATGAGATGGTTCCTTCCTGGAAACCACCATAACTTCTGCCTTTTTCTCATTGATTTTTAACCCTCTCCCAATACTTGCTTGTTTTAGAGCACTAACCAGGTTTTCCAGTTTTCGCTCCGAATCTGCTATCAGAACCATATCGTCAGCGTATCTGATATTATTAAAATTGACTCTTACAGCTTTAATGCCTTCCAACTCGCTGATATCTCTCGTTATATTTCGCTATAATAATTAAATAAATCCGGTGACAGAACACACCCTTGTCATACCTCACGTTTAGTATTTTGAAAATCTGATTCTATTTCTCCAATTCTCAAATTTGCCCTTTGTCTCCAGTATAAATCTCTGATCAACCTTAAACTTTTACCTTCAATATCCAATCTCTTAAGCATGTCAAATAGCTTTTCGTGTTGCACTCTATGAAATGACTTTTCATAGCCTAAAAAGCATAGATAAAACTCTCTCTGCATTTATAACACTCACTCCATTAATATTCTTAATGAAAAAATTATGTATTAAATTAAGTATAGATAATTATGATAATAAAAAAATCACCAAAATCTGATATTTTGGTAATTTTCACTACAAGCCTGGAGCCCCCATCCTCAAATTAGAAATTAGGCTCGAATTAGAAGCACCGAAATTTCTATACACAACAGACTATACTCCTTACCAAAAAGCTATTTTTGTTAAGTTAGTATTTCTCTCAACCGTAGCCCCAGCTTTTACAAAAAAAGGAAAATTTCAATATTGCTTTAAAATATACATTTCCTTTTCTTTTGGGGGACTACCTGTATTTGCTTTATGATCTACCTTACACCTCCCAGTAGCATGTAAATTTTAAAGAACACATCACGATCTGAACCTTAAGTGACTCTTAAAATGTAAATGAAATTTACTTCTTTTAACATATACCATTTTGCATTAAGCTTTCTCTTTTGTCACGGCATTTTTATTGTAACTGCTGAACCACAAACACTGTAATCGTATTCCCGTTGCCTTTGTTGAATCCGAATTGCATCTCATTGATTCCGACAAGCTTTCCTAGCGAGTCTAGGGTCTATGATTCTCTCCGGTACTTTGAGGAAGTGTTCCATGAGTCTGACGCCTGATTGATTGCCACAGCCAGGCAACCTGCCACACTGACTCAGATTCCAT
>RDPX01000133.1:299946-338151 GCA_003991215.1 Morbakka virulenta | reverse complement strand
ATAATAATAATAATAATAATAATAATAATAATGATAAACATTTGCCATAAGACTTTTTTTGTAGGTAATTCTGGAAAGTCAATGGTATTGTGTAATATTACATAAGGTTTTTAAAATATTTTATGTCGTATTATTTACTTATTTGAGAAATTTTTCTCTCTAGGATCAAGTGAAAGATGCCAAAATACAAATTGCCAATAAAATTGACTTTGGTAATAAGTAAGTATACAGTCATAGTCCTTTATCGGCTAATTGCCTCTGTCTTTTTATTTCATCATAAGTATTATTCTTTTCATCTTTTCTCAGAAGCCATTACAATTGTTTCTCATAAGTTAAACTTTTTAAGGCCTGGTTCCCATACTTCCCTTTGTTGCTGGGTGATCCCATTTTACATTTCCTTGCACTTTTAGCAGCTTGTCGTCTATTTCGGCCATGACCCGTCGTAGTTTTCTGGTGTGTTTACTTGGTACTTTACAGGCGGATTTAAAATGTATTTCGTTTAGTTCATTATTCATTTTTGTAAGGTTTGATATTTACACAGTAGGAGTTTAAACCTCTATAGATAAACGTCGTATTACAATGTTTTGGTTCGATTAATTTTGGGTTTTTTTCTTTCATTTATCTTCCATTTTTTGTTTTCTCATTTTTTTTTGGTTCTTTTATCGTTTTGTCGTTATTTGTTTTATTCATTTCTGCCCTTGGGTCTCTACATCTTTTCCATGTCATATTCGTCATGGTTTTGTTTTTGCTATGTTTTTTGCCCACTCGTTGCTGACTATCCCATATTTATTTTTGTTATTTTAACTGCTTATGATATAAATTTGATGTTTTGTTCTTATTCGTTTTGTGTTGCAGTTATTTCATTTGACATCATTTTTTCGTATTTTGCTCTCCTTGACATTATTTTGCTATATAGAAATTGAAAACTTGTATTCTTGGTTTTATTCTTTGGCAGTCAATGGCCGAGTGGTTGAATCAATAATGTAACTTATTATGCAAGAGGTTCGCGTGTTCAAGCCTTAGCCACGCCGCTGGAAGTAATGCCCTCAGTTTTTTTCTCCTTTATAAGTGTCATACTATGTGTGTGTACAAGTTTTCGGAAAACAGAATAAGAAAAGATTTAAAAATAAAAGAAATAAATCAAATAAAAAAGTACCCGCTGCACTCAAGTGGCTTCCAGCCTTGCTTAGGGTAAAAGACGTACAAAAATTAAGAATTTCGTGTATAAAACCATTGTTAACCTATCTATTAACAGAGCTCAGGAAATTGATACCATTTTGATTTTTTTTTCGCAGAATGCTCGGGCTTGACTTAGTAGTGAGAGATAGCGAGGGTAATATCATTGATGTAGGTGCCACTGGGGTAATAGAATTATACAAACGGGTAAGTGGGAATATTTACCAATTTACCACACTTTTGAAATAGCTTTTAATGGAATTACTTTAGTGCGTATCGCCAGAATTTTTTTTGAAACTGGCAGAAATGTGGTATTGTTTACCAAAGCAAAATTTTACGGAGAAATAAAAGGCCTTTAATGTTTGCCATCATATTGATACCACGGCGTTTTAAATTTGGTATGACAATATAGATGCTAAGTTCGCTTTCTTTTTCTGTTTAACAAGAGGTCGTGGGTAAGGAATGAAAGTTGAATTTACCCCCCATCTTCTGAGCATATTTGAAGTTTTCACGTAAGTAAACTAGTTGCTAAGTATACGCTACTAAGTTCGACCGTTCACGGTTAGTTTCTAGTGTAGAGCCACACCTTTCATTATATAACTTTTGATTAACAGCCGTGAGGTTTTGTGATAAATTCACGACAATAACTAAAGCAACTTCATATTGCTCTATGCCAGGCTCCTTCATAACCAGTAAAACCCTCGGTTTGAAATCTGAATCAGGGTGGTATGCAGCCTTTAAAGAAATTAAAGGTTTTTACGGCTTTCTCTCCCAGGATAGGCACGATAGAGGTCTTGTAAGCATCATACAACCTGATTTCTACTGTGATTATCATGAACCACAGAAAAGATATAAACTCTTACAACGTTTATATGTTTTAATTGATGTGAAAAAAGATATTAGCTCCTTTAAAAACGAAAAGATTTCGAATGAAGTTCCTGGATCAGTACCCCAGGTTCTGGCCTGAAACGGGATTGCGCTGTCCACAAATTTGAATATCATCATCATCATATTCGGTTTAACGTCCGGTTTACATGCTAGCATGTGTTGGACGAATCAAGGGCCGTCGAGAGCACACCGGACATCACAAGAAGTGTGATGCTTTAATAAAACAAAAAAAATAGTCAATTTACCGCAGGAATGATCGTGGAGGTAAGGGAATAACGGTTTATGAGGATGAAAGAGTGGGACAGCACGTGCCATTTTGTTGCCTTATCTTGAAGAAATGGCATTTGTTTTAGCTTTTGTTAATGGTGGTCTTGATAGTATTTTATTTTTTAATAAAGAACCTAGGGATATTTTTGGCTGTTTCAAATAATGCACCACACTCACCAAATTGATCAGCTGAGCAGAAAATGCCCCCACAGAGGTCAGAAAAAATACACACATTTACGTCGACAAATTGGTAGTCACTTTAGCGCAATAGAAGGATTGCCAATCTGTTGTGCTTTGTTTAGCCTCTTCGATAGATCACTTGCAAAGGCCACAACCGGTTGTGGAGAGTTGCTTGGCCCAAGGAGCAGGATCTCGTCTTTTGAGATGAATAGTTGCGATAAATATTGACAACTGTGTACGTTAGTAAAAGTCAAAGAGAGGAATGAGATTTAAACTAGAGTATTGTACCAGGAACAAAAACATCATTACAAGCTTGAAGACAGTGTGATTTTTTGTGCACAATGCACAGCATCTTCCTTGAAGGTGTCATTCCCAGGAACTTAAGGCATTAAAGTACGAACACTACCCTGGTATTTTTCTGATAACTATAGACGGTGCAATTTGGAGGGGAAAATCCTTATAACAACATGACTAGTATGACCAAGCGAAGCAGAGTGATTCTATGAACATGTTGGGGGAAAGGTGATAAAAAGACGCAGAATTTAAGGGTTTTGATCAGTATTGTCGAGACGTCTTGTTGATAAGTCAAAAATTTGTGGAAAAAACTTTGTGACACAGGAGTTGAAGTGATGTACTTCAGCAGCACCATTGACAGGAGAATAAACAAGCTAGTTCCTATGTTGATGTTGCAATTAGCACAAATGACAAAAGCAGTAATTTATCCAATGTAGAAGTAGTAGGGTGGATAGAAGTCAAATCTGTCCGCTCTTAAAGTTGTTTTTATTGAGGCACCATCACTAGGTTAGTTTAAATGCAGAGTTTGACTTCTACATTAGCTACCTGACAGAATGACGAGCCCAGTCTACCCGATTCACCAGCCAACTGCACCTTTTATTTTAAATTAGCAACAGGTAAAACGTACCCTTCACCTACCTTTTTTGGTAAATGGAAACAAGGCCCTTGAGGTCCTAATTGGCACAGCAAGGGCCTTGTAAAATTCATATGTTTTCTTGATAATAAGGGTTTATTAATTCATGTAAAACTGATGTGTAAAATTGTGGGGCGAAAGAGAAGGAGACATTGCTAGCTTGAACGCCGAGCCTTCATCCTACTGTTTTAAGTAATGAAAAGGAGCGAGAGAGAGTTCATGAAGCCCATTTTTCCACTCATTTTTCAGTATCCCAGTATCAGTATAGTTATTGATTTACTTTTTTTATTCACACCTAATCTATTTGCTTCAAATCACCTGGCAATCTATGAAAATATTGACAGGTTAGTGCTTATGTGTTGTTTCTAGCACATAGCAGCCCTATTGATAACGGTATTTATTTTTGCCATTTGGCTGAATGCAAGAGAAGAAGCTCGTATAAACTCCCCATGCTTTAATCGTTGGAGCAGCTCTGGTTCAGATGTTTCAGTTCATGTTAATAACAAGTGCTTTCGTAAAGCCAAAAGGAGTTTCATAATTTGATATTTGGGTTCGAGTTCGGGAAGGGAGTCAAAACGACCCACTTAACAAACAGTCGTATCGGTCTTATTCTCTATTACCAGCACCATAAATGGCATCGATTACACGAAAATTTTAAACGTTTTTGCGGGCTCCAATTCAAAACTTTACCACAGCCCTGACGCACCTCTGTTGCTCTTTCTCTCTTGGTAAATTAATTATTTTTTATCAAGGAGGATAGTTTCATTGTAGTTTCTTTTGTTTTGTTTTACTCGCCAGTCGATTTAGAGCAGTTCCTTTTCGTTTCAACTGAAAAGGAAAGATTGTACTCAACAAGAGACATTTATCAGCTGCTCATGAAATCTGTCACCTGTGTATATTATTTACGTGACATGTCGCTCTTTTCTTTTGAACTCGAGAATTACTGACGCTGGGAACATGAAACTCCTGCTTACGTATACATAAACACGCGCAGGCTCAGTTTGTTTTTTCCATACAAAGTGTTTTGTTGATGTTATGTATTCCGTTACGTTTCAGCACAATGAATCATCGCAAAGAACACAAACAACGGTAAGCCAACATCATTGAAATATGCTGTATTATTGGTGTGAATAAGTGAGGCTGAACCTCACCAATGATAAGTTTTGGAGGTTTATAGTGTTGTGGTACCTTGTTAATACTCTTGGTAATAACATGAAGAGTGTGACATTTTTGAAATTACGGCAGTTACAACGATGCTTACTTGAGTTAAACCTATGCAGTTGCCCAAACCCCCTATTTTGTATGAAACCTCCATATTTTATCACCAGTGTAAAAAGGTAAAATGTTAGGCGTATGAGGTGGACTAAACCGCTGGAAGGCTCCAATTTGGTCGTAAGATATAGCTGCATTAATTCATGTGTTTTCCTGTGGTTTCAACAGCAGAAATCCCTTGGAATAAATGCGGAAAAAGTAAAATGCAGCAGTTGGTCACGCTATTTTTTGTTATTGATAATCTCATTGGTACGGAAATGAGGATGGCTTGCGGCATAATGATTAATGAAGTTGCAGGATAACGAAAGGATTCTGGGCTCTTTTTTTAAGTATACAGATGTTGGAGGTTTTTTTTACTTTCTGTTAGATTCAACGTAGCGTTTTTTATCTTCATCATTTTTCCCCTAAAGGCTTTTCTTATTCTTAATATTAATCGTTTCTTTAAAAGAAATGATTGGATTGTAAAATCCCGACTATAAGTCCAAAATTATATTTGCTTTGCTTCCAGCAAAATTTCATTATGTCTATCAACAGCTCTATCAAATATGATTTTGAAACTGTGTTCTTATTTGTGCTACTTTAAAATTTACTGCTCTTTTTATATATTTACTATTTATTTTTTATGTATCTGGCATTTGCATTTTTAACTTCCTCAGGAAAGAATACCACAGCCTCTCTTATCAAATACACTAAATGCTTCATTTGTGGGCTATAGTGTATATAATCTTTACGTGAGCATCAGACATGTTGTTTGCAAAGTGGGTGATGATGCGGAAGTTTTTATCACACTATACGATGCACGTCTTAATTCATTTATAAGGTGAGATAAATGATCTAACAGTGTTTGAGATATGCCATTACTTTACCTCAGGATGTGATATCACTTTTGTTACTAATTTTGCAATGCCAGAAGGTAAAAGCAACTAACTTTGCTTATATTTAATACAGTTGTTTTTCCTGACAATTGCCTCCCGTGTATTTTGTGCAGTTATTTATGATAAATACCCTATTGTTTAAATGGAGCTATTTCTTGTAAATCACTGACAACTGAATCTTATTTTTTAAATTTCGATTTATAAGTACTGATCCCCAATTTTACATGATTCCCATTTTTTCGGAGGGGGACAGGAGGAAACCAACTGCTTGTTTTACATATTCGTTTGGCACTACCTTCATACTTAGCCAAGTTATACAATGTAACAGTTACATTGTATTCTCACTGAAGTTAGGTAAAAGAAGTTATTGCATTTTTTTAATTAGGGCAGCACATTGGAAATGTCATGGGTACTTTTTCTCTCCACTACCCTGGGAGTGGTCTCTTTGCACCTCACTGATATTTTAGTCCTTGTACATATAGGCACATAGATTCATGTAAAAATGTTCATATTTATACATATTTGTATATATGTGTGAGCTAATGAAGAAACAACAATCGACATCCTTGATAATCACCTTCTAAAGAATAAAATACATAAAAAATGATAAGTAGAGAAGAACATTATTTTTAGGAAAGCTTAAGTAACAATGCCAAATCGAGTACTTATTTCAAAGCTTATCAATCGCTGCCATTGTACTAAAAATTATCAACACTTGCAAACAAGTTAAATTCTTTTTTTACCGAGTGGTTGAGCTTTATGTCAAATTGTGTGGTAGCTGTAGTAGAAAGTACACGTATGTGTATGACCAAAAGACCAAAAGGGCCTGGGGCAACACAAAAGTTTGTGTAGGTGCTATTGACGGAAAGCACGTTTTTATGCAAACCTCGGCCCGAGCGAACTCATATTTTTTAACTACAAGAAGACCCACAGTATCGTTTTAATGGCAGTCTATGATGCTGACGACAAATTTTTGCTGGTCAGTATTGGTGACAGTGGACGCCAAAGTGATGAGGTGGCGTTTTCAAATAGAAATATAAGCCTTGCAGTTAACAATTGACTATTAATGCTTCCTCAGCCAACTCATTTGCCGGGAGATAGCTCAATACGATACCCCTTTGTTTTTGTTGGAGACAAAGCATTTCCTCTTCGCCAAGTTTATTAAAATCATATTTTCGAAGTGTTTTGTGCGATGCGAAACGTATTTTTAATCATGAATTTTAGCTTGCTAGAAGGGTCATTGAGAGTACCTTTGGTATTTGCACCACTAGGTTTCGCATTTTTAAAAAATCGATGGTGGGAAAAGTTGAACATATTACCGAGGTAACAAAGACCACAGCAGCGTTACACATCTTTTTAATCGATGATGGTAAAATGTACTGCCTAAGAGTTGTGCTTATAATGTTAAGAATGGAATTCAGAGTAAAGGTAGCTGGAGGAATTACTGTAGTAACTTGCAGGGTACATTTGTTGATATTGGGAGAGTAGGCTCAAACGATTTTTCATTTGAAGCCAAAGAAGTCCGTTATAGCTTTTGTCGATATTTTGTAATATCGGAAGGTTCTGTGTCGTGGCAGCACGATGTTGTAAATTTAACTTTAGGTTCATTTGACAGCCAGAGTAGTATAGTAGTTGTAGGTTCCAGACCATTTTCATCGAGAATTCTCTCTAACCTCCAAACTACTATACTATTTACCCCCATCTTATGTCAGTCAACTTATGTCAATCATCTTTTATCAATCACCTTTTATCAATCACCTTTTATCAATCATCTTATATTAATCATCTTGTGGCCGTATGCATAGCTTGTCATCCCATTTTCCTGTATGTTCCTTTTATCATCAAAACAACTAAGTGATCCTTTGTTTATTTCGTAGTTCTAGAGTTAATGATTTTGACTCCTTATATTTGCATTGTATGATGCATCCGTTTGTCATTTAGTAATACATGTTTGTAGTCTTCATGTTTAATATAATTTTTGATAAAATTCTTTTTAATACCTTTAGCAGTACTTCCACGTTTTTCATTGTCTTTAATAGAACTATAAATCTTAGATCGCATTCCAACACATTCAAAACTAGAATATTAGCGGTTTCATCTTTGAATTTACCAATTACTTTCTTATTCATGTCATTATAATATTTTGACGTTTCTGGATAGTGACTATTATCAAATTTACCTTTATCATTTCAAAAATCTAGATACTCATCCTCAGCCTCTATTTCTTATGTTAATCTATCAGTATCGGTGAAAAGCAACTTAGGTGAGAAATAAATAAATATATATATATGTATACATATATGTATATATAATTAATTTAAGGCTTTTTCTGATTTTAATTTTGTGAAAAAAAATTGGTAGGGTAAGTAATGGGGAAAATGACGTTGAAAATTAAAAAAAAAAAGAAAAGTATCTCAAAACACACACACACATATGTATATATATATATATATATATATATATATACATGAATATGTTGATATGGTTTTTCTATCGCAATGATTAGATAATTAATTACTTATGAACTTTGTACTAGCTGAACACAATGGGATTGACGTGGTGGTGAAGTTTTTGACATTTTTAATGTTTTCCGAGGAAGAATAATTTCATGGGTGACTTCCGAAGAAATTATAATATTGTTTTTGGGAGCACAATAAAATATAGATGGAGAGGATATGGAGTTGTCGAAAAGTTAAAAACGTGTGTACAGTTAACTGGATTACAACCGTTGACCGTGTTTATATGGCCACAACCTTATTTTCATTTTTGTGCTATTTCTTATTATTTTGATACGTTTCTTGCCGTGGGCTCTTTCCTTATATCGGTAACAAACTGACATGTTATTCATCTTTTATACATTTGCAGAATAATTGTTTGTAGGAAAAAATTAGGGTATTTTTCTAAATAGATTTCTCATTAGATTTCATTGATTGATCACAATTTTCCGGTAGATTTTAACAAATGGTTTTGTTGCTTAATTTTCAGTGAACATTTTTTCGTGAAATGGGATAAACAGGGATTGCCAAAAGATATAAACAAATTATATAATCTTTCGGCGCTTTTTACTGTAAGTTGATTAAGTTATTGATGGATTAATGTTTTTGTTGTTGTTGTTGCTGTTGTTACTGTTGTTGTTGCTGTCGGGCTTTTCTGCCCGTCATTTGCTTCATAACTTATGTTTCCAGATCAATGTGTTGTAGTAATAATGAAATTCATAACTCAACCACACTGGTTTTCTATCATGCTTCATTTCCCCCACGTCATTTGATTGCCTCCACTGATGTTTTGGATATTTCTTCTGCACGTAATTTTGCCAATATGTCGTGTCAATTTCCTGAATACTATTTGAAGTTCATTTATTTTTTATGTTTACTTTATTAATTAATGCTTGTAATTAAATTTTAGGTTTATACCAACATTTTTTTATATCTTTCTCGGATTTTTGCTGCATTGTGTAGCTTATCCTTTAATTTCTAGCAACGGAGGAAGTAGAAGGAAGGAAGATATTAGATTAAGGCCTGTCTGTACGGCCTTACATGGTTTTTATTGCCAACGTTTATTAAAACACTTCCACTTTGGAGACAGAAACTGTAAACAATGGGGACTTTGGTTTATGTGAAAATCAAGAGATTAGTTACATAACTGAAGAACGTTCAGTGTGAAGTCGTGAAGGAATGGCCGAAGTTGATACTGGTGTTAAATTTATTGGGGAAGATAAAGTTTGGGGTTTTATTTATATACGTAATGTTATAACAGGTTACTGAAGGGTATTTTTACGAGTCTCTGATTTCTTTTGCATCTTTTGACCATGAAACGACGAACATTGTTTAAAAATTCGGTTTTCAATAAATTAGGCAACGCTGCAATTTTTCTTACAATGTACACAAATGATTATAATTTTTTAGGCTTTGTACTTCTTTTTTAGTGTAAAATAATTCAACCCAAAATTTAAGGTTTTTTAAAATCATTCTTATTGAAATATTTGATTTCTTGTTCGACATGTATTGTGCCGTGCCATTTCTTCGTCACACGAAATCCCATAAACAGAAAGATTCTACCTAGGGCTATAAAATGTTTTCATATGCTATTAAATGTTGCTATTTCGAGCGTATTTGCGCTTCAGAATCATTTGCATTACAAGAAAGTGATTGCATTAAAAATACTGGGGATTACAGAAAGGAAATAGCACCATACGTTTACAATTGAAAATTGTCTTGGGTGTTTTAGGTAAAAATGCCCATCAAGATCTCGTATAAAACATGAATTCAAATAGTCTTGATTTTTTACATACATTTTAATAACTTTAACGTAATAAGCTCAAAGGAAACAATGATCAAATGCGATAGTTTTTCTTTAAATGTTACATTCTTCCAACACGTCTGTTGACGCCTTTTTGCAGTTATTGTTATATGTTTAGGGAGGCTAAAATGAACCGTAAATTGATATTTTGTCTTTTTCTCGAAAAAAAAAATAGAGACAAGAAAACATAAATTTACCTGCTGTTTCAAAATGTTGTTTTATATTGATTATTTTTTCCAATATTTATTTTTGTGCCATCACAATTTGTTGGGAAAGGTCACATCCACCTCTGGATAGTAAGTTATTTTGTGAAAAATATATCTTTTACCGTCCAAATAAAATTCACCAAAACGTGGAGTGATGTTAAAGATCGAAATAATTATGCTTTTCAGACTTATTTCCCCAATTTGTATGACATCCAATGAAAACCCAGCTTACCATATTGTCTTTTGCATTGTTGGGAATGCTGAACAAGTTCTTTGGATGTTTAATAGTAGTTTGATCTAAAATTTTGACCACAATAGGATTTCGCTCATTATTTCGAAACAAAAAATTTACAGTCCCTCTCCCATACATTTCCTTTTACTCCTTTTCATCTCTTCCCATTCTCTGGTTCCGGCCTCCCTTGAAACTTATTTCTCACCACCCTATTTCTCACACTCTTACCCTATCCCCTTTCCCCCCACTTCATCTTGCCTACCCAATTTGTATTTACGGAAGGGTAGGGAGGAACTGCCTTTTTTGCCCCACATTTTTTAAACTTTAGGTGTAGTATGTATATAACTATGTTGTTTTTAGATAAAATAATTTTATAGAATATTTGAAACCCATTTGACCTAGATTTGTTATGGACTATTGTATTCAAAATTGTTTGTATGAAAGCTAAGAATTATTTTGTTTTTAGGATCTTGGCAATGCAGACCTTCAACGTGACAAGTTATTTATTGTTTGTCTTGTAATTCGTGTTGGTAAGTTAAATCCTTTGTTCAGTGTGAGTCAATGACGTTTCAAATATTGCTTCGAGTTTGCACATATTAGGTATTTCAGGGGTATTAGCTGTAAATGGGAATGATTAGATAATATTTAGAATAAAATACTTCAATATTTTATACCAAGACGTGATATTGGTAATTCACAAGCATTTTTGAAAACATATTAAAATATTGATATAAATAAATAGATAAATAAATAAATAAATAATACTATAAGTATAAATTTTATTAATATTCAGTAAGATTTATATTTATGATTGTTGAGTTCAATTTTTCAAAGGAGAGAGAAGTTAGTTGGTTGAAGCTGTTTCTAACTATCAAAACTGCGTTATTGGCTTTGTGTATCTTGCCAGTATTTATGAGCTAAGTGTTCAAACTGAACCTTTTTACAAATAATTTATCATCAATGTGGCACAAGAGATGCAATTGGACAGTGCAGCTTAGGGTAGGTCTTAAGATGTTTAAGGTGGTGAAAAATTTGATTTTTTTTCAAAGCTTGAGGTGATACTTAAGAAGAAATTGATTATTGTCAGTGCCTCTGGGGATTGTTAGAGCATTTTCAACGTATCAATGCCATGGATGTTAAGAGTTTATGAAACTCAACCAAATCATTTTATTGTTATGGGTCCAGGGCGTAGATTTTATGTTGTTTTGTTTTAGAATTTGAAAACGGTGGAAAAAAAGTTAGCTTTTCTAGTATAAACCCAGTAGGTTTAAGGGACTAACTATAGAGCTTATGAGGCAACGGGAAGTATGGAAGTGTGAGGAGTTCAAGAAATTAAAGGAGAGTTAGCAGAGATATTGGAAACAGTTATGAGGAATAGTAGAGGGTTGGAGTGAATTGTTTAAAAATGAGTGCCAGCCAGTTGTTTACCAGGTTGCAATTCCTGGTACCATTTTGAAATGACGAACTGGAAGTCAATTGAAGTTCTAGTTCGATCTAGCACAAGGATGGAGAGAAACGTGTGCCTTTCGTCTACAAAGAAGGGGTGGAGATTGGAGTGTCAATAGGTTGAAAAGGTTTTGTATTCAAAGTCACATGTCAACTATTCTGACAGGCATATATTGGATTCATGCAGATCAACCTAGTAACAACTGTAGTAGGAGTTTATGGCATTCTTAAATGGCCATATCCATTGACTGGCATTCGAGTAGTTTGCAACTTGAAGTATCTAGGATGAGGTAATTCGACTTTTGATAATATCATCTATTTGCAGGCACTTTAAATTTTCAGCATGACATATGTGTTTCACTTTCAGTTAAGTCTTCGGGTCAGGGTCAGGGACCCAGTCGAATTGCTGTAAAACTACCCAATGAGCCATCGTTTCAAATAAACACTTTAGAGAACAAGCGTCTCTGTGTCGAGTTTACTTCTAAGGCAGTGTTTTTGAGCCACATCTCTTCCTGGTCTCTAAAATGCTGACAATCATACCTCAGTTCATTCTGATGACTAGTTTTGTTCCCATAGTCATGAAGGGAGACGGGACGTTTTCACGCAGATATACATACTCTCGCTGTCGCTTAGCTTTTGAATTAATTGGATCTGAGTAGTCTAATACGTTTTCTTTTCAACGACAGAATCGAAGGCACATAATGGCCTCGATTTTAAGTGCTTTAATTACTAAATTTCAGTATTGTTATAATTAAGGTAGTCAATTCCGTTACTTAGTTTTTCATGAAATTCCAAACAATACGTGTACCTATTCTTGATAATCAGATATTGGTACGACGCCATGCTGTATGTGTAGTTTCAATGTACATGTTACAATACATTTACAGTTTTTTTGTTAATACAGGCTCCAAAGACGACAACAGCTGGCATACTTAAAACTGTCATATAGGGTTGAGTGACTTTGATTAGATACAGTCTTAGCTTTGATTTAAGCATTTTATTAGTGGCAAAACCATTTGATTAATTGGCATAATAGTTGATCAGTAATGTAGCAATAATACAATGGAGAATTTTATGCAAGGCTACACAGCCCTGTTTAAGAGCTTCCCGATGAGGCACCATAAAAATGCACAATTTTTTTTCCTGAATGCACTACACGTCCCCAATGCAGACTTTCACGCTCTTGTTCACTTGAGCTATTGCCACTTTGTTGGCTAATGAAGAGTATTGAAGGCTAACAAGGATAGAAGCTTGTTAGACACTTGAAGTTGAAGGCAGAGGCTCGGATTTTGTATCAGTTTTGATCTACTCCATTTCCCCTGGGAGTACAATAATAAAGGTCATCAAGACAAGTATAGCAATGTGCAGTGTATTTTTGAATTCATGCAGTCCTTAACTTGCAGCATAGTTGATGCCCTCAGTTGCCCAATTCCACTGATTAAAATTTGGTTATGGACTATTTTTCACTGTGATGTCGTTACGACATTTCCTTCATTATGAACAAGCTTCAACGTTAAGTGAAAGGGGCAGAAACATACATTACTCTCCAAATCAGCAAAATAGTGGGAGTTTCTTGGGGATGACGTTGCCAACACAAATGACAAATCAACCGTCAAAATGGCCTGCCGGACTAGTCCTTTTACCATAGAGCCCGTTTTATATGCCCATGAAATGTTGTTAGTGTTTTAAATTTGCTTCCAGACAATTTGAACAAACAGTTTTATTCAATTGCCCAACCCACATTAAGATTGATAAATTAATTTTTTATATTATCAGGTCGGATGTATGCTAAAGATCTTGATAATAAAAAGTTAACTCATGAGTTACGGAGACCATTTGGTATTGCAGGTGAGTCAACATACACCCTCATCTATTTGCCACTTACTCTTAAAATCTATTTTGGACGTTTTCTAAAATTGACGCCTGAGCATTACCATCTTTCGATCTTGTTTATTATTTATTTACTACACAGGTTAATGATAAAGGGACAAAAACCTTTGCTGAAAAACCTTTGGTTATAGCTAATCTCTTTCTGATGGCGTAGAGCGGTTGGCCTTTCATTTTATTTCTCCAATTTGATTTTTCGTATTGCCATTCATTCTGCATTTCTTTCCGTTTTTCCTTGCTTTCTTTCTTAACTCCTTTTTTAGACGAGTCTCGTATCAGGATTTTGCGGTTGAAACTCTGAAATGAAAAAGTTGACTTTTAATTGACTTTTGATAAAAACCAGGCGTCATTGGTCTGATTATTTCATCCGAGTTGTTGATATTAGTAACTGTGATGTAATCGGGTTTTTTTGGGCAAGTACTGTCTGTATGTATGTATGTATGTATGTATGTATGTATGTATGTATGTATGTATGTATGTATGTATGTATGTATGTATGTATGTATGTATTTACACCATACAAGTCAGTACTGGAGGATGAGACAAGTCGCATGCATGTTTCTTATACAAAGTGGACTTTGAAATAGTGTATTGTAATGTAAAAAATAACCGTTTTAAATGAACGTTTTACTAAGAGGTTGCATTATTTTTTTCATCTTATTAGTGTTACCAATTGGAGATCTAATAGCAGGAAAAGTCGCAGAGGATGAAGAAAAAGAACACTTGCTTCAACTTCACCAGTATGTGCAGATTTGCATTTTCTCTCCGCATTTTTATAAAGTACCTTTTTGCAATATTTCAAGTATGTATTGGCTTCTCTCTTGATAATTATTGATATTAGTGCTGAGAACTTCTACAAGTCGGTCGAAAATGACATCAGTGGTTCACAAGGTTTGAAATATATATTGGTATGCAGCATTCATAACAAATTGTTGGGAAGTCGATTTTTCTCCATTGAATAAATTATGTCTGATGTATGGTCGTTCACTTTGATGTAATACATCGATTGTTTCAACCAACATGTATGTATGTATGTATGTATGTATGTATGTATGTATGTATGTATATGTATGTATATGTATTTATATGTATGTATATGAATGTATATGTATGTATATGAATGTTTATGTATGGATATATGTGCGTGTAAAACAAGTATTTGCAAAGTATAGGGTCCACAATATCGATAACATTGAAGTTGCCATTTTGTTTGGAAGGAGAGCTGCATGTTTGTAGATCAGGGTAAGGTGTTAAGTAAAAGGGATTTTGGAGATATAATAGTAGAATATAGAGGTAAACGAGGTTACAGAAACTATCTCATTAAAAATGTAGCTCTGGCCGCTTATTTGGCAGAGCTGAGAGGCATAGGAGCTACATGGACTTGTTTTTATCTGGTGTGGAGCACCAGATATTTTTCATTTGCTTCAGATATGTTCTCGGTATCTATTATTTGCATATTTTGCGATGTATTTGACGGGTTGAAATAGCCTCAGCTTGGAAATATTTACTCATAATATTTTTTAGGGTAACCGAAGGTGACTTCCTCGATACTTTAATAAGAAAATGCACTACAAAGGAACCAGAGCGACAAAGCCATGGACAGGGTATGTAGTTGTGATATTTCTGACGTTAAACAGTGTAACTATCTCTTCCTTATGTTGATCGAATCATCTTTTTTTAAATAACTTTTTTAAAATTGTGTTTCAGTTTACCTGAAGGCTATGAGACATGATTGCTATAATATTTTTTGTCTGCCCCACTTACATCTCTTACAATTTTAATTCATCCTCAAGAATGTATATACTGGCGTAAACCTAGGCAATAAGACGTGTATCATGTATTTTAATGCTATCAACAGTTTATACCATAAACAGCATGTGTGAATACACTAGACACAGTCACATCTTCGTTTTTGACATCCAGTTACACCATACTGTACATGGAACTTAAACATTTGGTATGCTAGATGTACGGTATAAACATGGACCATGACCTTGTACATTTTGAAAGCTTTTTGTACACAATGCATTTATGGCATTTACACCAATACATATAGTACATGTACAACTTTCATATAGCATACACCATATTTACCAACAAAAACTAGCTCTGCTAAGTTCGCTTACCCCAGATAATTTGTATAAATTTTTTGAAATTGGAACTAAATGCATAAAGGAATGATCATGCAAACAAAAAGGGCACACACGCACGCACGCACACGCACACACACACACACACATACACATACATACACATACATACACACACATACACACACATACATACACATACTCTCTCTTCCACTGTATCTCCCCCTCTGTCTGTCTGTCTTTCTGTCTCTAACTGTCTCTCTTTCTGTCTCTCTCTCTCTCTGTCTCTCTCTCTCTGTGTCTGTCTGTCTCTCTCTCTTTTTCACTCTGTCTTTTTCTCTGGAGCTCTCTCTCGCGCTCTCTCTGTGTCTCTTTGTCTCTGTCTCTTTCTCTCTCTCTCTCTCTCTCTCTCTCTCTCTCTCTCTCTCTCTCTCTCTCTNCAGAGATATATATATATATATATATATATATATATCTTTCAAATGTCTCTTCTTTCAAATTCTGAAACACTTCTGTGCCTTTATTTATGTATCGTGTCTCGAGTCGTGTGAAAAAATTTCTTTGTAATGTGAAGAGTTTTTCGGTTTTCTTATTTTATTTTGTCAAATTAGCAGCATTTAACAACATCTAGCTGTTTGGAGTTGACTCCTAATACTATATATATATATGTGTGTGTGTTTGTGTGTTTGTGTGTGTGTGTGTGTGTGTGTGTCTGTCTGTCTGTGTGTGTCTGTCTGTGTCTGTCTGTGTGTGTCTGTCTGTGTGTGTCTGTCTGTGTGTGTCTGTCTGTGTGTGTCTGTCTGTGTGTGTCTCTGTCTCTGTCTGTCTGTGTCTCTGTGTGTATGCATGTTGTATGGTTGTTATCGCCGAAGTGACTTTAGCTGTGAGCGATCTATAGTCGATAAAATGCCCCAATGGCAGCAGATAAAGACTGGAAAAGTGATCTTGTTGGAAAAACAATCTTGTTCGGCTTGGAGATGTTTCCAGTGCTCTTGAAAATTATGTGAAATTTTAATTGGTTCTTTTTCTTTTTTTTCAGATAAAAGAAGAGCACCCCCTAGTTATTAATAAATTCACAGCAATTGCCAGGAAACAAGGTTTTCCGGATGTAATCTTTCCAGGTACAAATATGGCTTTTCATCTTTTCGCCTTTTTTACAAATATTCTTGAAGTCGGTTTCTGTAGTTGTGATTTATTATTTAGTTTCGCTATGGAGCAAAATCCGAGAAGAACCTTGCTCGAAAAGTATTTTTTCTTTTTGACCAGCCACCTGCTTTTAGTCAAATTTAAATCCCTTACATTCTACTTTAGCTTTTTACGTTCTTTCTGATCACTTTATACCAATTCCATTTTTGGAGAAGTCTAGAAATACTCCAATTGTCTTAGCTATATGCATTGCGTTAAATAGTTTTAAGCACTTTTTAGATGTTCCCGAACTTAAAAGTGTGAAAATGTCAGGTTATTTATTTTAACTTGTACTTAGGCCTCATAAAGATGTATAATATTGATCATGAGATTTTTGTGACCTAGGCAGATATTAGGGAAGATAGTTGGGAACGACTGGACTATCTCTTCGTTTGTGCCCTTTAACCGTGTACGTCGGTCTGTTAACCAAATCAAACAAACACTGAAATGTTTGTTTGATTTTGTTAATATGCATACGTGTGGAGTGTTGATACCGATTTCTGATTTAATGGCATTGAAGGTCCTTTATAGGAAATAAATCATTTCATATTTTTTGTATTCAGGTGATGTGAGGAACGATATGTATGTTACTATACTAACAGGAAATTTCGAACGAGGTAAGTGTTTTTTAGTGACTTGTGTTGATTATGGAGATTATGGCAAAGATGTGTAAAAGTATTTTGAAATTTGGTCATGATGGTGGTGGTGGTCATTGTCAACTATTATTATTATTATTATTATTATTAACACTATTATTACTATTATTATTATCATTATTACTATTACTATTGCTATTACCATTACTTTTACTACTACGACTACGACTACCACTACTATCACTACTACTACTAGTAGTAGTAGTAGTATTAGTAATAATAATGATAATGATGATGATAATGATAATGATAATTATAATTATAATAATAACATTTAAGTCTCTATAAAAGATGAGGACCAAATTGACCTGCTGGCGAAAACGGTCCATATATTTAGTGGAATAAAAAATGTGGTGTGTTGATTATGAAGAGGGGAATGATTAACAGATGTGAAGGTGTAGATCTTCCGAATGTGGAGGTAATGAAGGAGCTTGAAGAGGAAGGTTATACATATTTAGGAATAATTGAGCTAGACAAGGTCAAAGAGGGTAAAATGAAAGACAAGACTATAAAATTAAAGGGAATAAGATAAGACTGAGAGTAATTTTTAATCCCAATTGAACGGAAAAAATAGGATAAGAGCGATAAACAGCTGTGTTGTAGCAATTTTTAAATACGAGGCGGGGATAATTGAGTGGAGACACAGCGAGTTAAAAAGGATTTACAGAAAAACTAGAAAATCTTTGACGATGTATGGTGCTTTTCACCCAAAGAGTGATGTTGGTAGGGTTTAGATTAGGTGAAAGGAAGGTGAATGTGGTTTTTCCTAATTCATCGCCAGCATTTGTTGAAACCAACATGGACAATGACTACAACAATATAAATAATAACAATTGATGATAATAATAACAATAATCATAATTTTATTTTATTTTATTAAGTACCAGAAGAGAGTGAAGATGGTAAAAGTAATAAACAGGATTAAGTTAATGGTGACAGGGGAATTTTAATGATAAAAATTAATTTAGAATATTGGTGATTATGTTAATGAGATAAAATTGATTGCGATAATGCTGAGTAATATAAAGCTTTAAATTATAATATATTAAAGATTAAAATTTATTATTTTGCCAAGAGTGAAAAGGTACAGTTATTTCTGTAGGAATCATGCATCAGTAGTTTTGTAAAATTGTGTAAAAATTGGATACGAAGAACGGTTCTTGCTACCGATGACCTGTCGAGTAATATCAGTTTGAAATAAATTGCAATTACCACCAACTACCACCAACATGCAGAACAGTTCTTGCTTTGCACCACAGTTTTGGTATTTTAAGCTCAAAGTCTACTTTGCCAAATAAACAGTGGTAGTCGTCGTTCAAGGTAAGATCTGTTCAATTGTGACATATTCCCCACTAGTAAATGACCTTTTTACCCTGAACGTTTGACCGAAGTGTGTTTATTACATTTTATTTGTAACACTATTGGTTACCCATACATTGACAGCACTGGTTTTCTTAGGGAAAAAAAGATTTCCTAGAACCAGTTGTTTCCGAAGCTCATTGTGACCTGTATTTTCCATGATATCGAAAATATGTCCCTAACATTTAAAATATTTTTTTTATAAACAAACAGACGCTGGTGAAAACAAATGTTTGCTTTGTCAGCGATAGTAAAATAAATAAGTAAATAAATAATAATTTAGTATAGGCTTAAGTTAATAAACGCAGAATCAACAGCTTTTAGGATAAGTCAGTAAATTTTAATTAGTTGGTCAAAAATATAAATGATAAAATAGCTTAATCTGTTATTATTATGCACAGTTTTTTTATCTCTTTTGTGTTTCACATATAAAAGATACCTTTAGATTCAAAGAGGACAACCATAAAGGTTTGAAGGGGTATAGCCCCATTTTCTTAGGTACAGTATGTTTTGGTTAACATTTTCCTATTAATGATAACAGTTAAAATGCTGCTTTAACGACCAAGTTTTAGATAATGTATTTTTCATGCGAGTACCTTCATGATTTTGTGGAAGTAAGTGGTTTAAATTGTGGTAGGGAATTGACTTTGTACTTGTTGTTAGAGTTTACTGTGGGAAAGGGCTCGAGTAAATAACTAAAAAATGATAAAAATATTTTGAAATAAAAACAAACAAACTATTAAAGCAAGAAATGTATAATTTAAGTGTTATTCATCACAGCGATGTGCATTTACGAAGTATTAATGATAATTAATATCTTAGTATTTCGTTTTAAAACACTGAAACAAGTAACAAGAAAAACTGCTAGTAAACCAAAACAGTTGCATCTTCATAAAAATAAAGCAAAAATATTTGAGCACTTAAACGTCCGTATTATGCCAGAGCAAGGGGGTGGGTGGGGGTTACTGTAAATCAAACTGTAGAATATATATATATATATATATATATATATATATATATATATGAGAGAGAGAGAGAGAGAGCGTGGAAGGGGAGGGGAAAGGGGGGAAGGGGGAGGAGAGGTAGAGGAAAACTTTGTTGGTTGCCATGTTTGCATGTATGTTTGTAAATAAGCATATATCTATATTTGTATGTGTTCGTATGTGAGTTGTTAAAAATACTTTGCAGTTTGTAAAAGTAAAGGTAAGTTAGAGTAAAATTGAATGTACAGAATTTTGGCACGGCTGACAATGCTTTTTCGGTTTTAAATACTCTTGCACTTCACGGTCTCTCGTGTAGTACCCTTTTAGGCTATCAGGAGGAAATTGTAAAAATGAGTAGGGGTAGTTTGAGTGGTAAAAAAGATAACATTTACTGCCCGCTACTAACTTGCTTAGTTACTTTCCTACGTATTCTCTCATATAAAAACATTTCCCTTTACGTACATACTTGAATTACTTACTGCGATATATATCATCTCTTTTCTTCTTTTCCAGTTTGGTTACCAGATTGAAGCTTTTCTATCTTCTCTCTCCAAAGTGCACGGTTTTCTGAATCTTTATGTAGTAGTGCTGCAAGTTGCATACCTTCTCGTATAATCTCTATCTACCTTTTCTGTGGTGGCATTTGGTTTCCTTTCTTCAATCTTCGTTCTTCACGTCTTCATTGCTACATTTGCTCCTTCCTTCTGAAGCAGTTGCCCATACCAAAGCAAAGACTTTTGATGAACCTTTGCCACAGTGCTAGTCACAGCCAGTTCATCTTTTATTTATCATTTTGTGATCCTTCAACTGTTTCTCTCTAGATTCATAATATTGAATAGAAAAATGATAGCGTCAATGTGGACACAACGGAAGACTTTTCATTTGCTTTATTTGCCCTGGGAATTGTACCCCTAATTGGGAAGGAGTATTTGAAACCTTTACTATCCGAAACAGGTTTTTATTTCCACATGGGTTCAGAAATAGCAATGTCCAATGTCTTCTGAAACGTTGACACCAGTTGTCAGAAAAGTAAAACCTAGTTACTGAATATAGTAATCACTGTGGTATTGATTTACTTACTTAACAAACAATAAAGGAGGCTTTAAAAGGTTTTCGTATTAAGGGTAATTACAACAATGTATCTAGGTTTAGTCAGAATGACTGTAGAGGAAAGGTCAAGGTCTGTCTGAAATTGGATTGTATCTCTAATCTTATTCAAAAACAAACAAAATTGAAAAGATAGTTTCAGTGCTGCATTTATTTTATTCCGTTATTTTGACTTACCCAGTAGCCTTTTATTTTTTAATGGTTACAATTTGTGATTTAAACCGATCATTATTTTTCATGGCAGTTATCATTGCGAGTGTTTTGGGTTGTATTTTTAATTTTGATGTTAGAAAACAAGTGGTCGACAAGCAGGGTTTCACTGTGCTCTAGTGTTGTGAAATATGAACAAAATACAGCTGGAAGCATTAAAGGTGTTCTTTTTCCCTATCTTTTTTTTAATGGCAGTAATGCTATTTAACATTTAAACTTTATTGGGTACTATTCTCCTAAGCTTTGGGCTTTACCTCACTGCAAACTTAAAAACATTAATATTTATGGTGATCGATTGTAAACGGGGCAAGCACATCGAACTAAGGAAGAAGGTTCAAAAAACAAAAGTTACTATGAGTTTATAGTAGCTGGTTGGCCACTAGTTTTCTACAAGGGATGATTAAGTATAGTTATTAACCTGGGAAATAATAGAGCTTCTTTTCCATGATCGACAATTATAAGTTCATAAAAAATTGATTGTAATATTTTTGTCTTGACTGTTTTGTTGATGGGGTATCACTTGCGTGAAAAAACAAATGCCCTATTAGGGTTGAAACGCTTATGTAACATGCTCATATGTAGTTATTACATATAGTGTACTGGTGAAAGAATGTAAGAATGTAAGATTAGAGCAACCTAGACATATTTTCTCCTTCTGAGCACCAAGCCACGATACGACTGCCAGTTTGAGCCATTGGGCTAATATTAAATAAACAGTAAATGGTGATGATAACAACCCCGATGGTAAAACCACGAAAAATTGAACATTAAATAAGAGAGTATTTAGGAAAAAAGAAGTAGAATAATAGAGTTGAGGCCAGTCATAAGCCTCGACAAGAAATGTTGGGAGCATGCTGTCGTTTGAGAGGAAATCTAATGTAAAACAATGAAGAGAAGTATGATGAGCATTGTTTTCCCAGGTGTTGTACTATTCTTAAAAGTAAAAAGGGACAGACAAGATGATTATACTTAACAGGTAAAAATGTCCGGTCATTTGCTTTTCCTTGTGTTACAAAGCTCGCAAACGACCCTTTAGAATGAATCTTATCTTACTTGCTCACTTGCCAAATTGTTATACGACTCTTATTGTTTTTATTTAATCTGTACATTTTATGCAACTTTTTTTGACCTTTAGGAAACAAAAGCGCGAATAAGAACATCCAGGTGACAATGGGAGTTTATGATTCGAATGGCAAAAGAGTTGACGTAAGTATAGGGATGGGCTTCATCTTTTTTTTGTTGGCGTACCTTTAACATGCTTTAACAAATACAAAGATTTGACCCCCCAAAATTTTTTGATGGATTTACTCTTTCATGGCAAGTATTGTTATTGCTAAATCAGGAGTTATTGTAGGATAAAAGAACTAAAGTTAAAAAGTGGGTTAGATATGATGATAATAATAATAATAATAATAATAATAATAATAATAATAATAATAATAATAATTATTATTATTAAAGAAATACTTCAATAATAATAATAAATAATAATAATAACTATTATTATTATTATTANATTCGAATGGCAAAAGAGTTGACGTAAGTATAGGGATGGGCTTCATCTTTTTTTTGTTGGCGTACCTTTAACATGCTTTAACAAATACAAAGATTTGACCCCCCAAACTTTTTTGATGGATTTACTCTTTCATGGCAAGTATTGTTATTGCTAAATCAGGAGTTATTGTAGGATAAAAGAACTAAAGTTAAAAAGTGGGTTAGATATGATGATAATAATAATAATAATAATAATAATAATAATAATAATAATTATAATTATTATTATAATTATTATTATTATTAAAGAAATACTTCAATAATAATAATAAATAATAATAATAACTATTATTATTATTATTATTATTATTATTATTGAAGTATTTCTTTACGTATGCGTTTTAGTACAATTACGTACCGGATCAAGATTAAAGGGACGATTGACATGTTACAAAGAGTATAAAATTAATTATGACAAGGTAAAAACATCATTGGCACGAATAATAGAAGACGATTGTCATATTACTGCAAAATATGAAAAGTATAAAAAGTATAAAAAGGCTGTATGAAAAAAATATAGAAATGTTTATGACTTTTGCAGTATCAAATTGAGAGTGCTTTTCGAAGAATATGAGCAGTGCCTGTGAGGACAATATTCTAGAGATCTTGTTCTCTATGCTTTCCAGGTATTTTCTCTATATGGTTTTGAGTCCCCTTCTTAATCATCCCTAGTGCCACGACAATGACCGGAATAGTTCTAGCTTTGACGTTCCACATTTTTTGAATTTCTATTTCTGGGTCTTTATACTTACTTAACGTTTAGAATTCCTTACCTGAAATGTTTTTATCACTTGGTACACTCATGTCAGTTAATGTACACATTTTATTTTACCTTGAATCGCTTGAATCGTCTGATCAGTGTTGATTAGGAAGTCCCCAGAATAGTGGCATTTTCTCCTTGCGTGACTGAAAGTGGATTGTGCTCATACCAGTTGGGGTTGGTTTCAATACTAAACTCTTTACATATACTCCAGTGGAGATACTGCCCGACACGGTTGTGGCGTTTGACATACTCATTTGGAGCAAGTACAGGTCATACGGACACAAGGTGGTCTATTGTTTCCGTGTGCTGGTCACAGAACCGGCACTTTAGTTCAGCTCCATTTTTCAGTATGTTTGCTTGGTAATTTCGGTTAAATAAGCTTTGGTCCTGTGCTGCGATGATCAAACTTTCTGTCTCTGCCCAAATTTCTGCACTCCTCAGCCACTGATGGGTTGCATATTGATCTACATCAGCGTCTTGGCTTCGGAGAGCATACTGTCCATGCAGACATTTCTGGCTCCAATGATCGGCAAGCTGTTTCTGTGCTTTCCTTTTAGCATTCAATTTAACTTACTTCGCAATTTCTGTGGCTTTACGTCCATCTTCATCTTCTTTGGTTATTTTTACTCCTTTCATGCCTGCTTACTAGATTTAACATCCAATCATCTTTTGATTCAAGGTATTGTTTCATTCCAATTGTCGTGGTTTTATAAGACATTTCAAGTTGTATGAGTCTACGTCCCCCTTCGCATCAAGGCAAAGAGAGACGATCAACATCTGCTTTGAGGTGGAGCATACCACCTGACGTGAATAGTTTTCTAGTTTTACAGTCCATCTGTTTAATGTCAGGAGAGTTCCCGTTTATTATGTTGTAGCTGTATTGTACAACTGGTACAGCAAGGGTATTTATTGCCTCAATTCTGTTTTTTGAGTTAAGCTCGGTTTTAAGCACTAACCTAACTCTTCGGTAGTATTCCTTACGGATTTTCTCCGTCATTCCAGCATGGTTAATCCCATCGCTTTCATTAACTCCATATTTGTACATTTCCTCAGGATGCAGTTCTCTAATTGTAGTGTCTGGGTCAAGTTAGACTTCTTCGTGAGAATGTAGCTTCAGCTCACTTATCGAGGCCGAATTACTTACAAATATCATAACTGAACTGTCTAACGGTAATTATTAATCCTTCTAGTTGTTGATCACTTTTTGCGAAGAGTTTCAAGTCATCCATGCAGAAGAGGTGGCTAATCTGTTTGTCATAGATCGTGTAACCACAGTTGGCGTTATTAATTTCGCTGGACAAGGGGATAAGCAATATGCAGAAGAGAAGCGAAGAAAGAGAGTCTCCTTGGAAGATACCACGTGTGATTTTAATAGGGTTAGATGTAGTAGTCCCAGCGTGGTGAGTGAGGAAAAGAGAGGTGTTCCACTTTGATATACTTTTCTTTAAAAATTATTGGTGAAAATTGGTATATTTCTAGATTTTTAATAATCCACCCGTAGGGAGCACTGTCAAAAGCTTTACGATAATCAATCCATGCTGTGCTTAAGTTCTTATTCTTTCTCCTGCAGTCTTCTAGAATCATTTTGTTGGTTTGAAGCTGATCCTTGCATCCATATTAGTTCCTTTTGCAGCCTTACTGTTCCTGATGAAGAATCAAGTTTTGCTCAAGGAAATTATTAAAAATTAAAAGTTATTCTGTCACTGATTACTGATGTTAAAATCTTATAGGTTGTGGTCAATCATGTAATAGGGCGATAGTTTTTCCGGTTCTTAATATCGACCGATTGCGCGAGAAGATATGTGTTACCTTTTGTTAACCAATCCGGTAAGGCTTCTGGTGCAGTGACGATTTTATTTAGAGATGCCATTAGGTGTTTATATATATATCACTTAGAGAGTTTGGCCAGAAATTTGGAACCTTATCTAATCCAAAGGATTTCCACTTCTGTGATTTCGCTCGGGCCAGGCGCAATTCCTCGACCGTAATAGGTTTCCACTGTTGTTCTTTGACCTCACTCATCCTTTCATTCTCTCTGCCTATCCAAGTAGCGTCCTAGTTGTAGGTTTTTTCTTTAGCCCAGATGCCATTCCAAAACACCTCCAAGTCCTTGTTCTCAGGTAGATCCTTTACCTCAATCTTACTCTTTCCAATTTCCCTGTAGAACTTTTTAGGATCAGTTTTGAAGATCTTATTCTGTCTCTGGAACTTATTTCGTTTATCAAATCTTCTCAATCACTGCGCTTTTACTTGTATTTTTTGTTTTAAGACTTCTTTGGTCGTATCTAGAAAGACTTTAACAATAATATTGTATTTCCTTTTAACTTTCCTGCTTTTTCCTAGTTTTCAAGTCTATTCCTTTCGTTAATTAATCAAGAATTGAGATCTCTGCCCGCAAAAACTCAATTTCCTTCTTTATTTTCATTTTCCATTTTGGTTCCTTATTAACCTGTTTGAGTTTATTCTTTTTTATCTTAGTGCCTAGCTTTTGGGTGGCAGCTTTTGCTGTTGAATATATTTGATTGTTGATGGAGGTTAAATCCTTCTGGGTTTCTTTAACTATCTCGTTTAGTGCGACGTTATAAAGCATAATAGTAAAGTTTGTTTTTATGTTAGCTTAGGCAGTGTGTCCCTCTATTCCATTTCAGTTTCTTCAGTCATTGCAAGTTCACGTATTATGTCTTCACGGGCAGCCTGTATCTTTTCTTTATTTTTTTCAAAGAAATCCTTAACAGTCACAACCATGTGCTCATTTCTAACTATTTCTTCGTTAGTTCCTTCTCTCACTTCACTTATTTTATTCTCAATCAGTGCAGGTGTCAAACTTACTTATTCAACTATAGATTAGCGATTTTTATGTTCAATATCAACTTCAGGTTCTACAGTAGCTTTATTTTGAATTTCATCCCGTGTTAGATCAATTTGCGCATCATTCAACCGCTTATTTCTAAAAACATCTCAACTTACATTAGCATGTTTTTTAGCATCGATGTTTTTCATTATTTCTTTTCCTATTATTTTTCTCCATTCTGAGTAAGTTTGTTCAGTCACGTTTCTCATAGGGTTCTTTTGAGCGATGTAAAATGCTCTCAGGACATTGTTATAACCCGGTGTAGACAATCTAACTCTTGGGTCAGGAATATCCTGGATCTGATTACGTTTCATATCATTCGCAGAGGAGGAATTAGACCGAGTCGTATACTTTTCGAGCTCAGGCTGGTTTCTCCCTGAGGGACGCGTCCCTTGTTGACCCGCGCGACGGACGTGGCGGTATGGTTAACTCCTCGTTTTCATAACATACCTTAATGCATTTTGGCCCTACTGCCAAGGGGCTGGGTATTCGGCGCCAGTCGTCACCTGGTATTTCAGGCCCATTATTATTATTATTATTATTATTATTATTATTATTATTATTATTATTATTATTATTATTATTATTACTGAGTGGTGGAGCAATACGAGCCCATGGGGGACTCAGGGGTAGAAACCCCAGAAAACCCATCCGACTACCAGCCCGATAAGGGTAAGCTGGGTGCCTGCCCCACACCCACGTATGTGCGATATTGATGTTAATTAAAACAGCACATGACCTTGCAGGTGGGGCCTGGTTAGGTTTCCCGGTTTAGGTGACCCATTCTCCTTAAAACGGTCTACGTAGCGAGAGCTCACCCAAGACCTCAGGACTAAGTAACAAGTGCGAACTCGGTACTCAGCCCTTCAGAACAAGTGATCCACGCTCACGACACCTAGATATGATGCGTCCCAACTACTTCCGCCCGTTAAACAGAAATGCATGATGTGTCAGCCCTTTCGGGACATGCACAACTGATTAAGGTCAGGCAACTGACTGCCAAGTCTGCGGTTTGAGCTAGAATGCTTGATCTAGCCCATTCATAATTACCAGGCAAAACTAATTCGTGTACCCCACCAATCAATTAAGATCAGAGGTTATACGTCTTACGACGCTACGCTACTTGCTGACAATAATAGTCAGTGCCTGGTGTAATTATCAGGGCAATTTGACTACACAGGGCATGGGGTTCAATGTCCCTTTCCAGCAGTACTTGACAGTACTAAGTTAAGCCGGCTAATTAAGGCAAGTTCACTTTTCGCACTGTTCCCACCAGGTTTACCAAGATCGATTAGGGTAGGGCCGCTGCTCCCTGAGAAATTGCCAGGCGACCTGCTGGTCTGGTCACTTTCCATCTACCCTTTATTATTATTATTATTATTATTATTATTATTATTATTATTATTATTATTATTATTATTAGTAGTAGTAGTAGTAGTAGTAGTATTTGTATTTGTATTTGTATTTGTCCTGGGTTTGACTATAAACTGCATCCGGTTGTGGAGTTTTGACGTGGACGAATGAGGTTACCCTTTGCCACAACTACCTCCAGGTCACCCATGGTCAAGGTGGCACCTGTAAGCCTACATCAGGAAGGTTAAGTCTGTCCCTTTATCATTCTGGTCACGGCGAGGTCTAAGCCTTGGTTGGCAATCGTTCTATGAGAAGGAAAACGCAGAACAAAAACCAATTGCAGTTGTAAATTCCAGGTTGACAAAAAAAGCTATTGGTTTGCGTCAGGAAGCGCACCCCGCCAAGAAATTTCTCACTGCCAAATCCAAGTCCCTGTGAAGGGCACCGAATGACGTTAAAACAAACAAGAAATAATTGTAAAAATATATATATATATGTGTATATATATATATATATATATATATATATATATATATATATATATAAATATATGTAGGTATGTGAATGTGTGAGCTTATTTTACTACAGTACTGCAAGTCATTGGTCTTAAGAACTGGCAACTATATCTTGGTAGTCTCTACATTTTTTGTGTGTGTTAATATATGCTGAAAGTTTTAACAAAACAGTACCGAATTAAATTAGAGGATTCGTTGTTTTGAGTACCACTGAAACGACTGTTAACACATAAACACACCTCAGGGTGAGACCAAAATTACAATAAGGAATATTTTTAGTTTCTAATTTCAGAAGCTATATACATCTTAATACACATTATTTTACCAATTTCAACTTTAACTACAGTTCCTATTGTTGCATAGAAGTACAAGATCTGACAATACCCACATAGTCATATTTTTTGGTTTTGATATTGCCTTCTGTTGTCTTTCCTTTTTTAATAAAGGGAATAATTAGTCTTGGTGCTGGTGAAAATTTGGTAAATGAATACAATTCCTGTATTTATTATCACAGTGCAAATCCAAAATGGATGGAAACTTTCAAGGTAAGATTCATTTTATCAGCAAGAACAGAAACATATTTGCGGTGCCTAATGCGTTCCATAAATCGATAGCTTTATTAAAAGTTTTTTTGTTTGAGTTGTTTACTATCTGCCGTTTCTTTTTTCTGTTGTATTTGTGCCCGTTTTCTTAATACATTGTTACTTTGTTTTGATTACATATAATTTTATTGTTTCTTTCATTGATATTTTTTTTTGGTTTTGTGTTTTATTGACAAGTTACATCGTTACATGTTTTATTTTCTCCATTAATTAACCTTGCAACATTTAATGTTTTTCTGTGTGTTTTTCTCTCTCTAATGCCTGCTACAGAGTTTTGTTACAGTTTTTGAAAAATTATCATAGAACATGTGAAGCTTTGCATACCTTAAGCATGTCGCTTGTGTGCATCAATGTGCATTATGCCGTTTTGTGTTCGTAGGAGCCCATTTTCGTTTGATTTCATGTTTGTAGAATCCCGTATGTACTTATCGTATCATCCGCTTTAAATTTCACGGTGAAGAACTCTGCGTTAGGAATTCTCATGATTTCTGCTAAACCCAAATGTATTACTGACAATATGAGTATTACTATGTATATTAGCCACGGGCACCCCTGACGTTATTCCGGCTTGTTATTTGTGATGATTCTAATCATGAGTTGCGGTAATTTTTTTGAATGTGGATATCTAAATAAATAAACCAAAGGACATACATCTTTCTACTTATTGACCTGCAACCCAGCGAGATATCTTCACCTTCTTATCTTCCTAAGAAACATCTTGTTTGACATCAGGAAAAACACGGGTAAAAAAACAACTCTGTCATTGTAATCGATTGATTTTGAGGGCCATAAAAACGATATAAAAAGACGAAGGCAGTTTAATTTCTCTGTGAGTTTAGTGACTTCTGGAAAAAACACCCAATTTTTTGAAAAATAAACAGATGAAGCTTTTTGAAAAAATCGAAAAATAAAAACCAAACTTTCGCAGTTTGCATTCACGCGAAAATGACCAAAAACACAAAAATCACGAAAAATTTTTCACTAGAAAATTTCCCCCTATAAAGTATCAATCATATGGAAGACTAACTATAAATAACACTCTTCCTGGAAGACTAGGTGAGGCAGGAACCAATAAGGTACACAGGAACGTTTGCAAGACAACGTCCGGTCCAAGAAGACACAAAGCAGTATTCAAGAATTACGTCAAATGGATGCGGTCAGCCCAACGGTCCATTCATTTGTCAGTTGTGATTCAAACGTTGTATGTTAGGAGAAAAACTGAGAGAAATCTGAGAGGTAATGAGCGGACAGTGAATGATGAAAATGGTATTGATGGCACGCAAGGAGAAATGTTGATCGCTCCATCTATGAAGATGGAGCAATCAACTATCTTGTTTTTTAAGTTGTTTAGTTAAATGTTTATTTTACATGTGAAGACACTGCTCCACTGTTTTGATCACATATATTTCCATTTTGAAAAATAACTTTAGTAAGAATTCTCAATGTTTCTTTTTCCAGCTTTGCTGTCCAGTCGATATTATTAAAGGAACACATATTCGATTTACCTTTAAACATCGTGCTACTAAGGACGGTAAGTATTTTAAGCTGCGGCTTGCCGGCCTTTTTTCGTTTTGTTTTAAAGTAGTTATGGTGATAAAGGTGAAATTAATTCGTTGAAAACACTTTGTTTTGCATTATTTACCCCATTTTCTGATGCAATTGAATAGTAGGAACTGTCGTCTGTTTAAAGTTTTGTGTACTGTTGATCTACTGACCAAACAAAGCTCATGTTACCAGTCATGTCACGTGGAAACATTTAATCACCAATTAGCTAATTGTTTTACAGGCCTAATCTTGATATAGTACACGTGTTTGCGTGTAGTATGCATATGTATTTGTGTATCTAAGGACATGCGTAAGGTTGTTGTCTTTTGTCGAAAGTGCTTGATAGGTGCAGCCGAAAATTTTCATTAACATTCATTGGAAACGGCAATCAAACTACACTACTTCAAGTTAAATGTATATGCATATATCAGGTGTTTCAACAATCTTTCAGCTTCAATTATTGTAACACCTAATGAATGTAAATTAACTTAAGTTTACTTAATAGTCTTCTGGTATTTAACAAAATCTTCTTCTTTTTCGTCGTTCGGCTGCTCCCGTCAGGAATCGCCACAGCGACGGCTACAACGTCCTCTCTTCTCACTCCCATCGGCATTGTGCCCTCTTCAGTTGTGTGCATGTACCGTCGCCTTGGTCCTCCTCTCTTTCTCCATCCACGCATCTCAAACATTTTTCTCCCGATGCAGTTCTTTTCCTTTCTGATCACATATCCAAACCATCTCAGTCTTGCCTTCCTTTGCTTCTCCTCAATCTTCCAACATGTGTTGTACCTCAGATATATTCATTTTTTATTTTATCCGGGGCTGTGACTCCAAGTGACCACCAGCATTCTAAATTCTGCCACTTCCAAGTCAGCTTCATTCTTCTTTGTTGACGCTACTGCCTCGAGCCCATTCAGCAGAGCTGGCCGCACTACCGTTTCTCAGTCTTGCCTTCCTTTGCTTCTCCTCAATCTCCCAACATGTGCTGTACCTCAGATATATTCATTTTTTATTTTATCCGGGGCTGTGTCTCCAAGTGACCAGCAGCATTCTAAATTCTGCCACTTCCAAGTCAGCTTCATTCCTCTTTGTTGATGCTACTGCCTCGAGCCCATTCAGCAGAGCTGGCCGCACTACCATTTTGTATACTTTTCCTGTGACGTTTGGTGATAGCTTTCGTCCACATAGTACTCCAGTTACCTTCCTCCACCCATTTCACCCTGCTTGTATTCGCTTCTTCACTTCTTTATCGCACCCTCTACCCCCACCCCCACCCCCTTCGCACTGCACTGTTGATCTCAGATATTTCTTCCGTCTTTGTTACATCTGTTTCTTGCATGCTGTGTTGTAGAGTGTTGGAAGAGTGTGCTGTTGCACAGCACACTCTTCTCCCAGCACATAGCAGTCAGTTTCTTCGTTTAAATGTCTTCTTTTGCAAGCCAAGTAATCAGCTTGGGTACTTCTTCCACCACTTTTGTAGGTGATTCCCTGGTTCTCTTTCTTCTTGGAGTATGTTTAGCAGTGCCATTTCTATTCACTTTTCAAAGCCCACTATCTCTTCGCCTTCTTCGTTTCTCCTTTCGTAGCCATATCTACCTATCATATCCTATTTTTCCTCTGTTCCCCTCTCCAACATGTCCATTGAAATCAACTCCAAACACGCTTCACTCTTCTCTAGGTATACTCATGAATGTGGTGTCCATGTCCCTCCATGTCTTTCTCATCCTTTCGGCACGCTAAGTGTGGTCCATATGGACGAAAACACAGTGAGTAGCGTCCTTTCCTTATCTACATTGAAGCCCATGACTTTGTCAGCCAGAAATTATTTTTACCTCCAACACACTTTCTGCATATGGTTTTTACCTTACAGTACCAAACACACACACGCAAGTGTATTTCTATATATATTATCTGAACTGACACTTTTCGGTTGTGAAACTGTGGTGTTAAACGAGACAGGAGTAGGTAGAAGAAGAAGTTCCCATTGTTTTTCTTTCCACAATGCAAATTCATTGTTGTGCGGGAATACTTTTAGAGAGTTTTATGGTGGGTTATGTATTTATTTTCGTTGTTTTATCCAGATAGTAGGAATGTATCTCAGTCTTAAATCATAAGACAATCGAAAGAGGACGGAACGTCAAACTTAGCTTTTTTGCTCCCATTTCCAGAAACATTTCCATTTCTTCTTGCCTTTCTCCCTTGTCTGGTGATATTATCCCGGGAATAACCACCCGTCGTTTTGTTTGGAAGCTGGTATGAAAGTGTGTTGTTTACTTTACTTTCTGCAAAGCCCTTTTGTTAAAATACATTCATTTCGTAGATTTTAAGTAAAAGAATTACCTTGGGGAGACCAATACCGCGAATATTTTGGTTAACTCTTGGAGCCTCTGTTTTTGCTCTTGACAAAATGAGAATTCTTTTATTGGAGAGCCCCCCATTGAATGGACAGGAGAAATGTTATAGACTGTCACTGAGTCTTATTTAAGTATCTCTAGTTGATTTGAAAACTAACTCGACAAATTTGATTGTGCAGTATAGTTTACGTTAATCCGCACTATTGGGTATAGCAGTTTCGCTTTTTATTTACAGAGAAAGACAAGGGACAAAAAATATTCGCGTTGTCATATGTGAATCTTTTGAACAGTAATGGTACTGCTTTGGAAGATGGTCTTCACGACCTAGCTGTATACAAATGTGATATGAAAAGAATTGAAGATACATCGTACCTCAAACTCCCACCATTCAGAGCAGGAGCTATGAATACTGTGTCATCGCCTAAAAAGCCAATTGGCGTTGGTGGATTTTTATCCAGTAGAAATGAAAGTTTTCAGTTCGCTTTCCAATTGTGTTCGACAAAGCTGGCGCAAAATGGTAAATTAAAATTTTTTTTGTAGCAGAGCACTTGACATATAAGTATAGTTATCAATATGATCATAAGCAGTACCTAGTTTGGTGTCATACATGACCTTTAATTTAGTTTGATATGGCAGTTTGGGGGTTTTGAAGTTGCCCATTGTCTTAAGGCTAAAAATGCGGTTTTGGGCTGGACTATCTGACCTAACAAATTTTCTGCTTGAGTACTAATGAATCTTCTGTTCCCTATTTGATGTTTGAAAAAAGACCCTGACCCAAGAAGTGGTCCTGTGAACGCAGTTTATTTTCAAGTATTTTATCGAAAAAAATTAGTTTTCTTATTTGTTCACAGCATACAGTATGATAGAATATAAAGTACAGAGTATTTTAGAAATATGTTATTATGTGTACTGCGATAAATTTGTGAAGTGTTGCATCCTAGCTCAAACGTTTTGTTGTGAAAAAAGTGTTTACTATGGTAAGGTCATGTGACTATCAAGTTAAGTAAGTCAGGGTAATTGAGGAGTGGCAGTAGTATTCTGATTGGAACTTAACGTCATTCTTCTGCGAGTGTGATATTTGTTTTACATTCCATCGATATTATTTTAGGATTAGTGTAAGTCATGTAGTCCATGCTAGACTTTTGTCGACGAGTGTAGTTTTTTCGAAGTACCTTTATTTTAATATCTACGAGTCTTATGTATTTATTATTTTCCCCACAGTTGATTTGTTAGGGTTGTTAAAGTGGCGTTCTAGGGAACAGGATTTATCAACCATTTTGCCAGCATTGATGAAAGTCAGTGGTGAAGAAATTGTGAAGGTAAGAAATGGATTTAAACAGCCAGTGATTTAGAGCAGCCCCTTCAAATTACAGGTTGTCATTCAATTGCCATATTTTTACCTAAATACTAACAGTCACTGGAGAAGCACATTCATTTCTCTCGGTGTTTATTGAGTACTAGCGAGGGTATGTAAGATTTCGCTTTTATTTACTTTTTATGTAAATATAATATCAATATTTAAAATAGCAACTTAAATGACAGATTTTTCGGTGTAAATTTCGTAAAAAGTGAAATTGAAACCAATTTTAACGAGGGATATCGAGAGCTTGTAGAAGTAACCGAACTTACTTTCATTTACTTGCCTTTGCTATCTTTACAGTTAATTGTTTAGTATGTTCCAATAATCTTTACTATAAATTGGCTATAAACAAATGAAAATGTACATCAAATTTTATTTTATCTTAAAACTTGGAAGCATGATATTCCAATTTCCTTTTTTGTATGGTCTAACATCTCAGCCAGTCGGAAAACATAAACGGTAAACGATCTAATTCTACTTGAACGGTATCGTTCACAGCAATACTATTAATCAAAAGAAAAATTTGCAGAGCAAGTATTACACCCGGCAGCTATTTAGACAAGGTTATGTTAAAGGACACACCCCAACAGCCACTTAAACCAAACAAATGTAAATGCAAGTAAAATTGTAATGATCACCTTAAATTGACGGCCACTGGCCATCCGAATGTACGACAGGCGTAAACTTTGGGGTAAGAGGGACTATTACTGGGCAAAATACATATAGCCGTAGCGTGAATACCAGTAAATTGCAATACATTTACTGAACCGTATACAATTATCATTTCAAATGTGTGATTTTATGAATATTCGTAGAAATATGACCCAATAGGTTTTTTACTGCACCCCGGACAAACTCAGATTAGAAAAGATACACTGTATACTGCCTTATTTATTGTTAAACGTAGTACATAACGGTTAAGTACAATGTCAACATAATGAGCCATACAGACCTGGTTTTGTGGGATTAATAGTCTGTTAGAACACATTCTCAGCCCGAGGTTAAATAGTATGCATAATATACCCCGGTGTTAGAGGAAGTTCATTTTGTAATAAGAGTATAGTTAAGAATTAATTTTTTTGCAGACTTCGTATAGTTGATTTAATACATTCTTGAAGACAACGATATTTATACTTAGGTGAAATTTTTTACTTATTTTTCTGTTCTTTACAGTTCTTGCAAGATGCCTTCGATGCTTTATTTGCTATTTTGATGGAGAATCCAGAGGCCTACGGAGTGATGGTGACAGATGCAGTTGTAAGTAATGCGCTCTCTCGGTTTCTATGCCCGTAAATACCATTTAATTTTTGAAATTTTGTCAATGATGGGTTCAGTCATTTATCCAGCATAAAAACTACAAGCTAAAATCGAATTGTTTTTATATAACATGGAGATTTTGCCCAAAGTTGACGTTATACAATATCATCCTTAGCACTTTTAAATGAAGGTTCAAGAGCCCCTCTTTTCATGAGCTTGCTGCACCAAAATACACTCATATGAAGGACACTCATTAAAGGTGGTGTAATATAATAATTCCTTTCTTCTTTCTAGGTACACTGTATTGGACTGCTGGCAGATAAAAAATACCATCACTTTAGACCTGTGCTGGATACATACATAAAAAATCATTTTAGTGCGACGAAGGCATACAAGTGAGTATTCGTGCCGTTTCTCGTAATAATCTTTTTGCCAACTATTGGAAATTGTCGATTGGAAGCAACTGAAATAAAAACTATATTTGTTTCCGGTAGAGAACTTTAGATTACTCTTTTCATGATTGTGAAATTGCATTTGGCAGTTAATACCAATGCTTACTTTGCTTATTTTGATTTGCTTAAGAGTGGTAGTCATGTATTTATTTACTTTCTGAATTCTTTCACCTTGCCCTACTCTGTACCTATTGCCTTTAATTTTCGATTCTTCCCATTCTCGTGACTCCACATTCTCCCACACCGTAACTTTTCANACGAAGGCATACAAGTGAGTATTCGTGCCGTTTCTCGTAATAATCTTTTTGCCAACTATTGGAAATTGTCGATTGGAAGCAACTGAAATAAAAACTATATTTGTTTCCGGTAGAGAACTTTAGATTACTCTTTTCATGATTGTGAAATTGCATTTGGCAGTTAATACCAATGCTTACTTTGCTTATTTTGATTTGCTTAAGAGTGGTAGTCATGTATTTATTTACTTTCTGAATTCTTTCACCTTGCCCTACTCTGTACCTATTGCCTTTAATTTTCGATTCTTCCCATTCTCGTGACTCCACATTCTCCCACACCGTAACTTTTCACATTCATTCCATTCTGCCGCACGTACTCCGTTCTGGTGCACCCATTGTGCCTTGCGCACTCCGTTCTGCGAGGCGCACCCTATTCTGTCACGCTCATCCCATTCTGCACGCTAATTCCATTCTGTACGCTAATTCCATTCTGTACGCTAATTTCAGTCTCTCACGCTTGCCCCATTTTGTCACGTCAGCCCCATTCTGTCACGCTCACGCCATCCTGCTACACCTACTCCTTTCTGCGACACTCCTTCTTTTCAAACCTTTCCTTCCCCCATTCCAGGTCTGCGCACATTTCTTTCCAAATTTTACTTTAAGACAACCTATTCTCTCTGCATCCTCACATTGCCAACACTGTTCATCGTTATTGAATTTAGCACAATCGTTATTAACCATTCTAGAACACTGTTAGCGGTACTGCAAGAAAATATTGAAGAAGCTCATAGAGGAGATACTAATATGGGAGAACGTGAGAAGCTCATGAAGTACTTTAAGGTGGGTATTTAAACAATCCAATCCAATTATTCCGGTTTAACTATCGTCAGTTTTCTTTCTTCAATTGCATAATTGCAGGCTTCGTGATCAACAACAAAACACGATACAGGTAGGGAGCCCATATTTTATTGGGTTATCTCAATAGAACCCTGTCATTTAAACACGCCGCCGAATCCAAAGGCTGTAAAGTAACTCTTGAGGCCTACCAGTCAAAATTGGCGTGACATTGCAATTTTGTTCTCTTCAATTTTATAGTAACAAACCGGTGGCATTATGGCATTGATTATTAAATGAGGACCTGACTCTTTTTACTGCAATTGACCTTGGGTCAAGCTGGAATTCTCTCAATTAAAACTTGAGAAATTGAATTTTTTCTTATTGAATTGGAGATAAGTGCAAGTTAGCGTGAATTATTACGTTGTGAGGTATTTGTGCTAAAGAGGGGGCTTGCTTAAGACCCTACGCATTGTCTTTAGCAGATTAAGGTCATGGAAGAGGTTTTGTTTGGACCAATGCAATTAATTTGAGCTCTTTTCTGATTCACTTGCAGGCAATAGAGTACTTAATGAAATTTATTGTCAGATCGAGGGTTCTCTCGGAAAGGTAAGAATATGCTTTTACTAAGACCGATTCACCACTCATCGTAAAGCTAGACTGCATTATTGTCACGTTGCTTTGAAATAGTTTTTTAATGTATGTTTTCATTTCCTTCTTTTGAAATTCGAGTTTTGATTTTCCCAATTCACTAGTAACGAAAAAAAAGATAAGAAAGAGAATTTCGTTAAACACTTTGCTGGTGGATGACTATACCAGTCAGAGGAGTTAGAATTCCCCATAAGCAGCCATTTCTATATATAATCGACAACATTTTTTTCGCTCAGACTTAGCTTAGGATTTCCATGAGAACCGAAGTTGCTTGTTTTTTTAAATCAGAATTTATCAATCATCCGTTTTATATGGATGACTTAAAACTTTACGTTCATAATGATGGTGAACTTGAAGGGTTGTTGAAAACCGTAAAATCCTTCAGCGATGACATAGGTATGGAGTTTGGTCTAGATAAGTGTGCCAAGGCAACTTTTAAGCGAGGAAAACTAATTACGTCTGAAAATATAGAGTTAGATGATGAAATCGTAATACAACAATTAGATCAAGAAGGAAGTTATAAATACCTAGGAGTAAATGAAGGCGATGGTGTACAACACTCAAAAATGAAGGAGAAAATACGAAAAGAATGCATCCGTACAATAAGATATATCATAAAAATCAAATTAAACTCTA
>RDPX01000133.1:268445-296786 GCA_003991215.1 Morbakka virulenta | reverse complement strand
TGCTGTCTCGTTGGTGGGGCGCTGAATGTGGGTTTTTGACGCATCATCACTAGATGGTGTGTAACCACTCGATAATAATAATAATAATAATAATTCAATAATTCTGCATTCAACTTTCCTGACTTGTTGTTGGGCGCTGAATGTGGGTTTTTCACCCATCCATCACTAGATGGTGTGTAACCACTCGATAATAATAATAATGATAGTAATGTGATAAAAGTGTCGAGACGATTGACCATTTGGTTGTCAAATCCTAGCGTCAAACGAGTATACTAATAGGCACAACCGTGTAGGTCAGTATATTCATTGGAGAGTGTGTATCTACTACGGAATTGAAATTGTTGAAAAATGGTACGAACACCAACTCTTACCAGTAATAGACACCCCACAAGTAACCATATTATGGGATTTCCCAATAAGAACGGACCGAACGATTCAGGCTAACAAACCGGACATTGTCATAAAGGATAAATTGACGAAGCAGTGCCAGATGATTGACATGAGTGGCCCATCCGACAACAACATCACTGCCAAGGGGTTTGAAAAGCTTGGTAAATATAAAGATTTAGAAATCGAGGTCAGTCGGATGTGGAACATGAGAACGAAGATAATACCGGTTATTGTAGTAGCCCTTGGTATGGTGAAGAAAGGAACTCGAAAATACGTCGATTTAATACCGGGAAATATTCAGTTGCCAGAAATCCAGAAAATAGTTTTAAACTCAACGGCACACGTTCTCAGAAAAGCACTTTCTCTTTAAAGGAATCGAAAAACTAGAAAACTATAAAGCATACATGAACGACATAATACCTCAGGTCATGAGTAATAACCCGGTGTTACGTAGTTCCCAAACGTTACGCACTCCAAAGAAAATTTGAAAAAACATAATAATAATAAATAATAGGAGCTCAAAAATCACCAAATTAAAATAAGACTGATCGCAAATTTAGAAGGTTTGAAGAGGTAGTGTAACCAATGTGTAAAACCAGTTTTAACGGGCATATTGCGATTTTTGTTATCACTGGAAATTTGCAGTGTTTGAAATATATGATAAGCTGCTTCATTTCACAAGTTATAAATATGAGGCTGGTTATTTTTTCATGGTGTTCACTCTCAGTCACTTTAAAACCTGTTTCGATGCAGATGGCTTATATTTTTTAATTAATTATATGTTTTAATTTTTCAACATTTTAAATTGTTTTTAGTAGTCTTTGTTTACCAGTTTTACCCCACACACAACCTCTGAAAACTTGTATCAACATAACACTCTGCTACCTTAGCAGAAAAACGAATTGGGGTTCGTATTTCCACGGCCATAGAGAGAAGGAGCAAGGAACGTTTGCACGATATTCTGATTTACCAATCGACTGCTACTCACTTACTAGTTGAGCAGTTATAGAATCCTAGAAAAACCCATTACATTGTGTTGTTACTTTTAAAGTGCATCCCTTTTCCATCCATTTTGAAAAAATATATTCACACTAAATAGGCTACCACTTGATTTCAATTTGGCGCCATACGCCCAGGGTCGTGGCAAAACGAGGACGCAAAATATGGTAAGGGAGTGGTATGTCACTTACCCGCTACGCCGGACACTTAGACCACGGAATAAGTTGAATGTAATAGGAACAACTTTCTCAGGTTGTAGATGTACCAATTATCAAATGCTTATTACAGCAATAAATTTGATCAAACGCTTAACTAAGTTGTTGGTCAACATTGACGTATTGGGACATGGATGACGTTGATAAGAATGAAGCCCATTACGTATTATCTTAATTTAGTGTTATCTTTTATTGGTGATACCAGGTACTTCTCATCTCTTAACTGTTATGCACCAACATACAGCGAAATAAATCACAACCGTTAATTTATTTGGTGCAAATGCTGTTTCTTATAAAGAATGGGGAATTTCCAAACCCCATACAACGTGACAATCAACATTCTAACATTTTAATATTCAAAAATACCCTGAAACTTTATATTTCTGACTTGCTTGCTTAGTTGCTTATGTGCTTAAGTTCTTCCCAACAAGGTCTGTTTATAGCATTGTTTTCTCCTGTTATTAGTGAGATTCCAGTGGCTGCCGTTAGTTTTGATTTTGATGTGCTTTAATTCTTTTATGGTCGTGCTCAGACAAAGCCCTTCAAAACGTTTTTATCGGTAAAATAAAGAAATTATGGTCGGATGTTATTCTTAACTTATGACAATACCCTTTGTGAGATTACATGTTTTTTCCTACTCGGACAATACAGACCTTTCCAGTAAATTACTATGCAGTTACATTAATCTCCTAAAACTTTGCTTTGTACCTCCGAACAATGAGGTAGCATGATCCTGTATCACAATCCAAAGCGTATGCTTATTTTTTGTGCCAGGGCTGCACCAGCCAAGGGACGTATGGAATTTGAGGCGTCAGTCGCAGCTTTGTTTTCTGCGATAACAAAAATGATGAAAACCAGTAGTGAATCCCTAATTACTCAGGTAAGAAACCAGACAGTTACTTTTGTGTATTTGTACATGTTTTATTGTTTAATTAAAATTGCCCATCATTCTCCAGTTTTCTCCGTGATATCTAGGTCGCTGTAAAGGGTATAAGACTTTTGTTTTATTTGCAGTGAAGCTAGTTTATTTTATGGTTCTTGTCAGTGGTTTGGGAGTTTTAAATTTACAATTCTTGGCTTTTCAAGTGAGGCAAATCTGTAATTTGGTGGCCATTTTAAATTGGGGCAAAAAAAATCAAAACAACTCTTAACACAACACGAAATTAGTTACATGCTATTTAATGTTAAATACTTGCTTTCCAAGTGTTTTTACTTTGTGAATAAAGGTGAATAATTTAGAAATGTACATTAGTTGAATTAGAATTCTTAAATATTTTATCGATACATTTTCATTTTACTCTTCATTTTACTCTTCATTTTACTCTTCATTTTACTCTTCATTTTACTCTTCATTTTACTCTTCATTTTACTCTCCATTTTACTCTTCATTTTGTGCCTTTTAAAGCAGTTTTATCCCAATGTGTGGTTTAGACGAGCTTCAGGTTCAATTATACGAAACTTGACTGTCTTATACCGTAGATGTATCAAATTCACCCTTAATAGAAATCTCACCAGCCAATTTTTTCCCGTTACCCTGAAAATATCAACGCTACAAAAGATTTCTTCCTTTCTACTAGTTTTTGACCACATACAATTTTTTGCCAATAATAGTAAAAATAGCTACGTAGTACAATAAGTAATTTATATATTTGTTGAAAATTATACACTCGTAGAAAATTATGATTGTAATTTGATAAACCTTTGAGTTTCTATTTGGCCGTCCTTTGACCATTCAATGGATGTAAGTGTTGAAAATTTAAGTAACCAGCCTACACACAGTAATCTATGAGGACCATTTCAGTTAAACAATCAGTTGTTTGTAAAATAACAAATTTTAGGCAAATACAAAATAATCTGTTTTAGATCCTTTAAAGAAATCGTAACCGTTTGCGTACATATGAAATCAATTTACATTTTTGTATCAGCTCAATTTCTTTTATCATGTAACCTTACTATTATTTTCAATGACACGACGGTAGGACATCCTGGGTGCCTCTATAAAATGCAGCATACAGTCTAGCCATATTGGTTGATGACATTGATATACCCACCTTCAACTCACTTCTACATTAGCGTTTGTCATCGATATACTGCGATCTCGTTCTTTCCGAGCTATCTGTCATTTCTAAAATTAAGTGCTCTTTTCTATTGTCATTTTTGGTAGCAGTCATAGGTCATTTTGTAGACAGTACAAGATAAAAATCTCATTTTTCTATTAATTATTAGGAAATTCACTGCCAATGTAGCACCACCAATACCCTACTCAATTTTCGACTTTTTAAAAGTTATTATTCCAGCTTTACTTTTTCAGTAATTTTTAAAAACTATTTTATTCTACTGCATTGATTGAAATATAATTGATTTATATTCTCAGGGCCTGGCGCTGAAGTACATGCCTGCGGCGTTTGGAGATTTGCTTGAGGTATTCGACCCTCGTGAACTTGGGTAAGAACTTTAAAGTTCAAGTTTGATTCACTGTGATTTTTATTTGTGTTTGCTAGTATTATCATTATCAGGTTGTGTGGCTAATATGGTGATGGGAGGCAGTAGTTAGATTAATCTCGTTCCTTTCTTTCCACTGCAACCTGCAATAATGTCAGAGCTCTTTCATATGTTTAACCAACTTGCTCTGACAAGTGGCCATATACAGGAAATTGTTTTTTTAGCCATCAGCTAATTGAATAACTATAAGAGATACAGACCGAAAACGTTAATATTTGTTATTCAATTGAGCTATGTCCGAAAAGGTTGACTTTACATGGCTTAAATATAGTTCAGGTCAATCTTGCTAAATGAGCTTCACGTGCAGCAGCGGAGCCTGGGCCGTAGAATACGCTAGTGGCAAACTTAAATGACTCTTTTTCTTTGCTTCCTTGCATCTTAACATCTTTCCTCAGATTTTCGTAACTGCACTTTCTTATCACCCGTTTAAGAAAATTCTTTTATCAAGGTTTTTTAACTGTAATTTCTATTGATTAACCGCCATTTAAAATACATACAAATTTTTTAGGGATGTTTTGATTGGTCCGGGGGTCTAAATATGGTTTCACAGATGACTGTTTTGAATTGCTTTTACCTAAGCCCAACCCAGGTAGCATCGATTTCTTATTTTTAACATATTTTTATCCTTACGTAATCGATTCCGTTTCTGAAATAAAATCATAAACGTCCACCTTGGCTATTTGTTAGATTAGATTTCATGAATACACATACCCCTGAATTTGAAAAATTGCACTCACCAGTTCTTTGTTTATAGTTTTTATATTTGATGCTATTATTTTTTATATTTATTAACCAAGTCTGGTATTAAGTATAGTAGGTAGGATAAATAGGTTGCTTACCTTTGCTTTTCCCTGTTATTTTGTTAGGAATTACTCACATACCCATTGCTTTTTAAGGAGCTACAAAGCAGAGAATGAGTGGAGAGGGCGAGGGGCATTTAGAATCTGCCTGCAATTTTAATGCCTACAGCAAAGGATTCTATGGTTTTTCCAGAGATCTCAAGTTCACCTGACACCGCATCACCTCTTGCGCCAACCATTATTTTCTTCAGGTTGGCTTGTTTAGTTTGCAGCTAGCTAACAAAGAAAATTATTGAAAATACAAATGGTAAAGATATACTGAAGTCATTTTCCAACATTTAATTAAATTCCAAAATATATTCGCAACCGTTTAATATTTTTAGTGGTAAGTTCTTGTTGATGGTTTTGAAAAAGAGAATTGAACAGGTTTCTTAAAGCAGTGATGCTTCCTGAAATTAGTTAGCACAGTCGCAATCGGTGTATTCGATGTGATACTATGTTTAATAGTTTCAACAATAAAAATATTTACTGTTGTTGTTATTTTAAATTTGTCGTACAATTTAACTCATTTTAGAATGTTTGCAAGAGAAATGGTTGAAAAAACACCACCTGGGCGGCTTCAGACCCAGAGACTCACTTGCATTCATCACCTGGTCAAATCCTCCATGTTTTCAATTCTTGGTAAGTTGCGTTTGCCAGCGGGTACGTTTTAATGTATTTGTTGTAGTCCTCCTGGACCTTATTGCGGGGTACACATTGATAGTTGACATGTGAAATTAAGAAAGTGCGCTTACTTTTATCCTATTTATTATAACCCTTTTTATAATGATTAGTGCATGTGTGTGCACGTATGTGTGTACACCCTTAGTATTGAAAATAATCGTTAAATAGCCCTTGCTTATCGTCTTGGCAATTACAAAAGAGCTCAAAGCACTATTTTACTTCCGTCATTTATCCTCTAACTTCACGATGTGACTAAGCAAACTGGTATGTACATCAAAGCCTGTTGAGAGGCATCTCATGATGAGGCTGATAAATACGCTCTTGTTCCTCTTACACTTGGAATCTTTTACTAGTATTTTTTTACTATTTGAACAAAAAAAATTTCAGGAAAGGCTACCCATGGTTGTAGTATAATTACGTGGCACGAAGCAATGTTATTTTTTAGAATTATCTAAAAAAGTTCATTAGTTTTTACAATTTTCACAAGTTTGTCATGAAAAAAATTTGGAACTTTATCGTTACAGTTATTATGCCGCTGGTGACCTCTTGGCATCCTTCCGAAGGTGGCTGATCTCCAACCTGTTTAAGACATCCGTCTGGGGTTTTTTTGTTTTTGTTTTTCTCTTTTGGTGCATATTGTAGTTGTATGATTGTTATGCCCGTTGGCTTTAAGTACTTAGCCAAGGATAACAACTAACCACGAGTGTTAAAGTTACCTTGAAATTCTAATTTTCATGGCATTTAATTAATTTTAATTCCCATAATATTTCTAGAGTCCAGAACCGCAATGCTCCCAATGATTATCCAACAATTAAAAATAAACCTGAAAAAACTTGAAGAGTTAAAGGTTTGCGTTGACATTATGAATGACATGTTGATTACTCTGACTAAACTATCTGAAGAAGTGGTAAGAAATGAAGTTTTAATTTTCAGATATTACTTTTTGCTGCACTGTTAATATTTCTTTATTGGTTATCAGCTCTTGTAATTCGGCTGTTAGAGAAGCATAGGCGTTGGGTCAGATGCAGTACCGAGCGATTTATATTCTCCTTTTGTTTTCCTTTATTTTTGATAACCTTGACTGGACTGTTCTTTTTTGACGCCAGACTCTTTGCCCACTGGATTTTCAGTGTTAGTAATGTATCAAAACAGTTTGCTTGTTTGGTTTTTATGTCGCTGGGGTTATTTGTGAGGATGCCTTCTTTGTGTTTTGTTTACGATACGATCTCATTCCCGCAGTTAATGGTTGTTTTTCCGAGTGGACGGGNCTTTTTGCTGCACTGTTAATATTTCTTTATTGGTTATCAGCTCTTGTAATTCGGCTGTTAGAGAAGCATAGGCGTTGGGTCAGATGCAGTACCGAGCGATTTATATTCTCCTATTGTTTTCCTTTATTTTTGATAACCTTGACTGAACTGTTCTTTTTTGACGCCAGACTCTTTGCCCACTGGATTTTCAGTGTTACCAATGTATCAAAACAGTTTGCTTGGTTGGTTTTTATGTCGCTGGGGTTATTTGTGAGGATGCCTTCTTTGTGTTTTGTTTACGATACGATCTCATTTCCGCAGTTAATGGTTGTTTTTCCGAGTGGACTGATCACGCCTGATCCGCCTGATCACGTAATGCGTGCTTAATTTCTAGCAGCTCAGATGGCGACAGTAAACGCGAGGTTCCTGATTGCATAGAACTCATGGCCGTTGTAAACAGAAGACAAGTCTTAATAAGAAGCTGCTTCTACGTATGCTTTGGAGGCTAAAGAGGGTAACATTAAAGAAAAGGAGATCGGCGTGGATGGGAAAAATGCTGAAAAGAGACTAAGGGCGAATTTGATACATTGATTAAGAGCGTAATATTACACGGTCGACTTTCATACTCTGCAACAGTTTAATCGTTTAGCAAGCTGAAAATGACGCATTTAACACTAGAAAGAGGCAAAGATAGCTAGCTGATCCGGGTAGCCTGGTGTTGTCCAACAATGTCATTGACGTTTTAGCTCTGGCGTTTAGGTTAATGTCGCTCTTGAATAAGTGCTCCATGTAAAACAAAGTTTTAATCTTTTGTGCATGAAACGTAGCGGTTTGTATGGTGTACAGATGCCCAGGAAAGATTTTCCAGTACGTTTTGGATAAATGTGTGCTTCTCCGTGTACTAGTTTTAAGAGTCGAAGCGAATGTTACTACATAAAGATGGGCCAGTAATAGTGTTGCGTGCCCTCGTTTCGATGAAAAGGAAGTAGTAACCCTTCAAAAACGTGGTTTACTAAAAGTACAATCAGTTATTGTTTAACAGGTAGACCACGTAGCCTAGTTACCCATGGACTATTGGTCTGAATATAAGGTAATGCGACTCAGGTTTTTGAGTGGTTACTTTTAATTTCCAGCACAATACTTTTAGTTCGTCGTTTTTGCAGGCCTAGGTTTTCGCTGGTGTGAAGCCGCGAATATTTTTGTTTTGTTCGATTTTATATGGTATATTTAGATAGTGGGTAGTTTGACCTGCTTGCTGCCACTTTGAAATACAACCCCAAAGTCATGTAGTTAATCGGAAATTTTAATCTGTTAATTTTCCTGACGATAAAAACTTAAGAGATTTCAAAGTGTGTAGCCATTAGAAAGACATCAAAGTTAGACAAAGCCAGGCCTGGTGTGACAATATTAAATAAATTATTTCCTTGCATTCGCATTCAGCACATAATCTTCTTCTTCATTTCGACCTGCATTGTACTGCTTAAACACTTTAAACCTTTAAAACTATCTCTCATGGTTCCTCAAATTCTTAGGTTAACAATCCTTAATTCACCCAGATTTTTGACTTTAAAATTATTTTTTTCATTTCTGACCTTATATATTTGTTTGTGGTTAATTGGTTCTATTTTTCTTCCTGACGTTTAGGCTTCAACTGATGAAGATATAGAGTATATAGTTGACAATCTCTTTGGAGATGCCGTCGAGACATTCACCAAACTGGACAGAAATTTACCAGTGACAGTAAGTCTTCGTTGGTGCTATCGACAATACGTTAGTTTCATTAAATATTGATTTTTCAGCAGCATTTTTGTAATTTTTGACACCGAGACCTTGAAATACTAGGTTAGCTTCTGGCAAGGTAATGGCTGTTTTTTGGTTCGTAGAGTTCTTTAGCCTTGGTTAGTAAACCGTCTGGCAATGGTGACTCGATAAAAACACCTTTCGTATTGTCATCGTAGCTCCACTCTTCACATTTTTGAGTGCAATGCCATATAAACATTGTCTGCTCTCGCCCATTTTAAATACCACACCAGTCACCAGAGGACTCAACTGGTTGGCCTGGTGAAGGCCTACTTCTGAAAAGGTAGGCCTTCACCAAGATGGGACCCCAAAGATGCTACCTTAAAATTGATGGCAGAGTTATGACGTCTTACACTACTATACAGGTTCGTTAGATCTAGCCCCCTCCCACTTGTCATGTGACGTTTTTTGTTCCAGTAACGTAAAGATGAACAAAAACTGTCCACGAGGCTCGCTAGCTTTTCTTTGTACTTCAAATTTTTTTATTTATTGGTTTATTCTCTTATTCTCTTTCCTGTCACTCCACCCCCTCACTCCATCCCCACTCCCCTCACTCCATCCCCACTCCCCTCACTCCATCCCAACTCCCCTCACTCCATCCCCACTCCCCGTCAATATATGTACATCTTTGCATTCGCTTTGGTCAATTTTAAGATATTCGATGGCAGGAAGCAAGATGCGTCATGTTTTTGGTTTTTCTATTTTTAATAGTACCTTATAAATGAACAAGATACACATTAATAGTAGTATGATTGTGGAGTGGTTTCACTTATGTTAAACTTTTACAATAGATTAGTTTTCCATATCTTTAAACATACCACTTGTTTTTCTAACCATATTTTAGAGCAATTACGTGGCATGTATTGTCTGTATCCTGGACTTGATGAAAGAAGAACACTTTTTGAACTACATCGCATCGTTTCCAGACGAATCCGATTTGCTGGTAGGGCTTTGCTGTTTTGTTTTTTCAATTAATTAATTAATTTGTTTATTTTTTTTCAATAATTCGTTACTTGTTATTATAGAAGCAACTCTAAAAAAAAAATCTACTACTGCTTAACATCAATCACGACCGGGTATTACCAGAAAGGGTTCTGGTTTACGTGCCCATTAGACTGCCTTTTATTTTGAAGTTTATTTCTGAATATTGTATCTTACTTGATTTTCTTGACGAAAAAATGTATGTAGCGTATTCGTATCAGGCAGAATTATCTCTTGAGCTTTCCGTGGCTATATCTGGGAGTACTTTTGGATTTTATTAACAATAATTCTGTTTTTGCTTGAAAATAAGGAAGGCAAAGCAGATTCAGCTAATCTCGTTTTAATTTATTTGATTTTACTGTGTGACAAGTCTGGAAGCTAGCAAATAATTGTAGAAGAATTCTCCGAATAGCTTCGGATTCCAATATTGCTCTTGAAATTTTCGAGTCTAAAATTGCAGCACTTTCAATAACAAAAGTGTTTTGGCAATTGAATTTTTTTTTGTTGAAGCTGCATTCGTTGGAAGAAGTAAGTTATATCTCAGCATTGTTTTAAAGGAAATAGAGTGATGCAGTGCCTTTCAGTTTACTATTTAATTTTGTTTATGAAATGGTCTATTTTTATTTCTTTAGATTGTTTCGGAGCATCTTGGCATTTACGTCGGAAAAATTTCTCTTTATTTGTCGGCTGTTAGTCAGCTGAAATTTCCAGTCACTAGGTGCAAGAATAAGTACGATAGTTACAGTTACAAATACACAATTTTGTTCTTTGTAGGACTGCCTGATGAAGCTGTTTCTTGTTTTCCGAGAGTTCATCAGCAGCAGTGTTTACCCAAAGGACTGGATCTCAATGACCATGATCCAAAATTTGTATGTATTTTTATTTCCACAGTAACAACTGGAACTAGTTTCCTAGTTGATATTCCATTTATGTCAGACCTTCTTTGAAATAGTAATAGACAGGGGATTAGATTTTGTAGTAAGTTCAATCTGCAACTAACGCCCACTAGAAATAGCAAGTAACGATGTTTTAAATTAATCTGAAAATTCAAAGGAAATTTGCCATCAGAATGTACCATTTTATGTCGAATTGAAATAATGGCTCGGAAATCCGTGTTTTGCCCTAACATTTTTTTTTGGCAAATACCTTACAGTACCCGACCGGTAAAGTTCATTTCTGAAGAGGGATACGCATTGTCATATTTTTATTTTGGTTGGAACCCATAAGAGGGGGCCCTGGTTGTTTGTTTGCCAAAATCGACAATAAAAGTGAGAGGATATATGATATTTGTAACATAGTTTTGTTGCTTCTTTATGATACCTGTTTATTAAATATGGCGGTTACAATACAAAATTATAACTTTTAACGTTTGTGTTTCTGTGCTATTTTCTACCCCCTTAAAAGGCTGGATAAAATTGGTTTATTTCTGTTCAGGTGTTAGCTATTAGGTAGGAATGTGTATCGATTTATTAAAAGTAAAAGTCGCTATACCTTATTAATTTTCGTGTGTGTGTTTGTTTTTTTTTTCTCTTTATTTCAGTGTTATTCTCCGTGCAATTCAATATTTTTCTGAAGCCATTTGCGACAAGTTTTTGGTTGGTGACAGTTTTAAATTCCAGGTACGTTGAATACCTGAGTATTACGTGAATTTATAAATCATTGTCTAAATTCACGTAATACACAGCTTTCTACTAAACAACATCAGTAGCTTTTTTATGTCATTAGAAGAAACCAAACAGTGCCGTTCCCCTTTCTCGATAGCACAAAATCAGACTTATCTTTCGCAACTTCGATTTGTTTCAGCTGAGGTGCCTTGTGGTCTGTACCAGAGTACAAAGTAGTGAAATAACCATAGATGTTGATAAACTGAACCACGTTACCAGGGAGATATTTGTTGTAAAAATTAACAAGGTTGGGCCAAGAATAGAGCCTTTCAGAACGTTCGTAATAATTGAATGCTAAAAAATGTTCCACCAATGTTGATTATTTTCTGTGCAACAGATCCATGCCCACCGCCACCATCACTTACGTGGCACACATCTTTTTCCATAAGCTTTTTAAAACCATCTTATTCCATTCAAGTACCCAATACAATCAACACCATAGTTGACCATTCACCCCATTCAACCCATTCAACCCATTCAACCAATATCATTTTGTCTGAAAGTCGTCCGTGGTACCCTCATCAGCTCCTTTTCTGAGTACGGACACAAATACTTTTATTCAGATTACCATGTACTACAGATTGCAATATTTTTTTACGTGGTTAAAATTTCAGCGCAACCTCTCGCGTTTTTATCCTGCACGATGCCGATACTTAATAATGATTGTTATCATTTGTACTCGGATACAGCAACTTTATATCTGTTTTTCTTATAAATTCTTGCAGTCTCGTTGCAGTTAAGATATTGATAGCTAGCTGGTACCTTTTAAAGAAAGTCGTGCTGTTAAAAAATAATGGTAACATGCCTTATTTAATTCAGGAATTGCACTGCTGAACATATCCCCAATAGTCCGAAGCAAGGTACGTTTAACAAAGTCGTTTACCAATAAGCAGCTCCCGTATGTAGATCCAGCTTGACGTCTTTTATCAGAAATAACCATGGTACCCAGTTTCTGCCCCTTTAACTCTACTACCTTGTGCTTTGGCCAGGCTCCTTCATTGAGCTAATGCTAATTGGAAAATTATCATTAGACGCTGACAAAACGTCGCATTAAGGGGACTGTGTAAAATGTTTAATATTTAATCCATGTTAAGTATTTTTCTTTCAGATTTAAATTGAATAATAAGCATATACAGTAGCATGGGCTTTGATGGCATACTAGATAGATAAGAGACAGAAACAGGGTGTCTGAGGATTAAAGGGTAACGACCGATACCTGTAATTAATTTTTTTTTATTTCAGCTGTGGAACAATTTCTTTCAGCTTGCAGTTACTTTTATTACCCAAGAATCACTGCAATTGGAGACATTTTCAGAAGCAAGGAGTAACAAGATTCTAGAAAGGTTAGAATTGAATTTTTACTCCCTTTGCTTGGTTGTTGTTGTTGTTTTTTGTTGATGCATTAGTATGATTTTCACTAAAATTTACCAAACTTCTGATTTTTTCCTCCCATAAATTTGAATTAATTGTCAATTCAGAGAAGGTGCCCATTCTACAAAAGCTGATAATGTATTAAAGAAAAGTTGATGTGGAAGTTTTACTAATCCAAACTTAACGAATTTGTTTCACATTCATTTTTGTCATTTTGCTTGAGCTATAGCAAATTAAAAACTCCAAAGAACGAAAGATAGCAGATGTATGGATCCTAGTTAAAGTTAAAAAGGAAGTTTACATAGAATTTAATTAATGAAGGAAAAATAGTATAAATGTGATTTTTAATATCAACTTTGTTGGAACCAACATTAACAACAGACCTTAAAATTGAAGCATCAAAAAGCAGACCTTCTCTTTTACCCAATAAAGTTAGTAGGGCTGTGAGAGTGATATTTTGTGCATTGCCCTGTACTGTTTCAAGAGTGGGAAGATGCTGGTTTAGGTTTTGAGGGTTTACACTTTTCGCTGATATCAGGATACTCGATTATCAGTTTTAGTGTGAATAGCAGGTGAGAAAGGGAAAAATACAAATGGGCAACACAAACCCCTGATGTTTCCCAACTTTTTTTGCAGGTATGCACCTGACAAGGTTATCGTGGCTCATAAAAATATAAGAAACATTACCAGGCCTAAAAAACATATACATTGGAATAGAATGTAATTTGCCTTCCACCATGTTATCTTAAGTAAAGCAAACTTTTAAGTAAGGACAGCAATACCCAGATTGGTATTATAGTAATATGCCGGCTAGTTACTCATTTCATGAGATACCATTTGTCTTCACAAGACAGAATCCTTACAAACGTGGAGTTTTCTCTGAAAACGAACCCATCCATCCCCATTACAGTAGTCTTGGTAGAAAATGTGATTTCAGTCTGTTTGTAATGGCTCTTTTAACAGCGGAAATCATAAATTATGTATCCCATATACTGCAGTAGTCTTTGCCCGTGTTCTAATCCAGACACTTTGTTATTGCTTAACCTGGTACCTTTTCTTGCTTATTTAGGTCCTCCGAGAGCTAAGAGAATAAACAACCAACGTGATTGCGATCTTGTTTTTGGTTGTAAGACTTGTAAACTCGGATGCATTTACTGTCACATCGTTCGTTATAGCAGCAGTAGTTTGTTGTTTTTATCTTGTGAAAAATGAGCTATTTAAAGAACATTACATGTCGTTCAGATACAAACGGCCCAAGAACACGCAGATTTAATATTTTTTGATGACCACATCCACATGACTGCCCCTAAATTTTATGTTTCCTTAAAATTTGGAACAGTTGTAGTTAATTATTAGGGAGTGTGTGGGAAAAATGTGACTGAAGAACTCGACTAAGCCCACATTAAACAATCGGGGTGCAACAAAAAAATTAAGAAATTAAGATTTTTGGGGCTTTGGGGCCCAGAACTATGATGACTATTTCCATACATTGTTTGCACATACTTTAAAGAAATCCTTCTTTTTTTTCAGATATGGCGACATGAGGATGAAAATTGGACAGAAAATTATAGACATGTGGCAGTGGTTAGGTACTAGATGATGTGAGATATATCTCTCCATCCTTTCCACAACCATAAGTTTATTTATCCTCTTATTTGGCCCCTTAACATGACCCCTCCACTATTATGGCTCAGTTTAACACACACACACACACACACTCACATTCAAAAACCAAATACACCTGTTCTAATTTTAATTCTCTTTCACCCTACCGTAACTCGAGAGCTATTAGTAACAAATTCATGGCTAGGAATGCTCTACCTCTCGTGATTCAAATATATATGGTTATGTATGTATGGTTGTTTTAATATAGTTGTACGTTTTTACGCCAAATATTTGTTGTATTGCTTGTACTTTTTAACATCTTTCTTATAAAGTGCTTATTGCACCCCTATCAAAACAGGGCATTGAAACCTAAGAATAAACCTAATAGAAAACATAACAAAGGCTTCACTATCCTTCTATATTTTGATATCTTTGTAATGCCACTGTTTATTTCGTCGTAATCAATACTGCAACTTTACAGTACTCTTTGTTTTTCACAGGTATAAATAAGATCCAGCTTATTCCTGGAATGGTTGGCCATTTTCTAGAAATGACATTAATACCCAAAGCAGGTATGTTGTTTCGGGCAATGTACATCTCCTCCTTGTGCTTCCAGCGTATACTATCAATGATGTTAAGGTGTTTTGTGTTAGGAGCATTTTTTTTACCTTCACTCCCCTCCCCATTTTCACCTCTATTTATATCATTAATAGTCAATTATCATTGTTATTTTCTACCATCGTTTGTCGTCGCAGCCCTTTTTGTCATATCATCATTGTCGTAAATCGTATTAATGGCCAAATTGATGGCATTATTCTTATTGGTAACAACGTCATGATCACCAAAAACAGGTGCACAATAATTTTCGAATCTCCCACGATTTTCTGGCCTCCTGCACTGTCAAGATCTTAAGAAAAAGCTAACTTTGTCACTATAATCATCATTCTAATCAGGATCAGCCTCAGGATCATCGTCGCTCCATTCTCCATCGACATTGGAGTTAAAGGGGAGAGCTTTGCGAGGTCTAGCTCAAAGAAGGTTGCATAAAAGCTTAACTCAATGTCTAGAGTATTATAGAAAATTGTACTTGTAATCAACAAGCATGGAAGGACACTGTAACGTGCCCAGCCAACCACAAGGCAGGTGTATTCCAACGACTTTAAATGGGTAGGCGAGTAGTAGTAGCATTTCCACCGCTATCGTCATCACCACCACCATTGCACCACTATCACTATCATCACTATCACCCCCACCACCACTATCGCCATCATATCCACTCAATTAAGGGCCATCAGCAACTACATCTTTTTGGAGCGCAGGTTACAATATTTATGAGACAATTTTTATCACTATTTGACCCACAACTTAAGCGTAAAAGATCAAGTAGCAAAGGGAAACAAAGAAATGGATCCAGCCAAATGTTTGGGATGAGCTTCTGTTTTCCATCCAGTTAATGATATCACCCTTATGTGTTTCAATTACCAGTATTTTTGTGCTTAAGGCTGGGCTCATATACTTTTGGGTATTGAGATTTTTTTTTCAAGACTGAGAAGCAACTGCTGACGACACCAATTTGATTTTTTAGAGTTAAGAAAGACAACAATTCCAGTTTTCTTCGACATGATTGAATACGAATTCAGAAACCGACAGCATTTTCGAAAGGTAAGCCTCAGACATTTGACCTCTATATTAGTTTAGCTAGCAAGAATTAAAGCTGTGGCCCGACTAGCGAGAATATTGACAAGCAAGAGCGCAGAAATTAACATTTAGCAACACTGTAATTTTCATTTTATTACTGAAACCAGATAACAATATAGAACACGGTGTCATGTAATATGATATTATTTATATTTTGTAATGTATTGTATCATAAAGTTGTAACAAGATTTACGTTTTAAAAGTCGATTTGCTATTTGGCTATTTTCTTCAAAGAGCCTGGCTTTTGATAATTTGTTTTTTTGCTGTTCTCACCCTATTCTACGCAATTTTTTTTCTAGTTAGGTTTCCCGTCTGATGGTGTGAGTTGCTAATGATCTGCATTGTCATTCTTTTCGTTTTTATTAGTGCCTTTTTTTCTGATTGTGCAGAATCGTATTTTTTGTTAAGTTTATGTTTTCGCCAATGCTTCTTTTACTACTTCCATCCCACGTCTTATTCTCATTCGTGATTCATTTAGATATTATTTTGGTGAAATTAGCCCTTTGAACTTATTAACTAAACTTGGACTTCCAATTCTACCCATTTAGGTTGAGTCAGAGGTCATTAGTCAGCTTGATGTGCTCGTTGAAGGTGGGAAAGGTGACGAGCAGTACAGGGAATGCTTTAGAGAAATGTAGGTTAACATACATTAATTTTTGGTGTTATGAGCTAAAATTAAAAGTCAGGTCGTAGTGTACCAGTAATTAGTTGAACCCTGTACCTATTAAAGCGTTAGTGCTCAAGAAAACAACTATGGAGACGATGGCACACGTCTAAATAATCATAAATAAAATAGTACAAGCTTGTAGCACCACTAGAAGATTATACATGTTTAAGCTACGATGAGAGGGGCCACCCAAAAACTTGAATTTCACCTACTTTATTTCGGTTTTTAGTTAAATTTCTTTTTTGAGAAATTCAGCTATGGAAATACTTGTAAATTATTTTTCAAGTTTTGTAAAGCTGCTGTTACCAATAGGTCTGGAATTCATATAACTTTTTGTCATATATACTATTTTTACATAAATGTGTATTTGATTTAGGGGTCATTTACAGATTATAACGTTAATAGAGCGTGATTCTTATCTTGACGTATGAATTTTTATTTACAAAAACCGCAAATGGTTGCACAAGTAGTAACATTTTTTCTGTCAATGATTTTGCAACGAAACATATTTAACCGGTTTTAATATGCAAACTATTTTAATGAAACTTACACTCCAGGTTCATTTACGAAACCTATTTTACATTTGAGCCATTTGATATAGGAAACTTTTTTTCCCGTTTAAATACTGCTTTTAGATTTGTTATGAAAGTATCAAGTGATAATTTTACCCCCGGAAGCTATGTTTTTTTTGTTTTTTTCAGACTTAGTGATCTATTTGAGAAACAGAGGGAGTACAGCCCTCCATTAGCGGACGTAGGGCTGAGTTTCGTGAAGACAATCGATGAACTACTTAGAATTTTACTGGACTACAGGACTGTCACTCTTTCGGATGAAAACATAAATAATAGAATGAACTGCACAGTAAATATACTAGTAAGTATACACCTTTAATTTAGAAAAATATTTTACGCCACAATGTATATCCAGTTGACTGAAAGGTGGATTTGACATTGTCAAGAAGAATGGGAACTTTTACAAATTGGGAGTGTTTATGTACTGAAAACACGCAAATTAACTTGTTAACTGACATTAATTTGCCCACCCTTTCAGGTCGTGTAACTATTGACATAGATTGCACGTACGTAGACTATGTTGAAATTAGGACGCATCCCCACACTGTAATTTGACATTGTTAACAAGTATGAAACGGATGTTAACTTTCATTTGCTAAGGCAAAATGTAGAAGGGTGACGTTTTTGCTGTTGGCTTTGGTGCCGGAGACATGAAGGAATATCTTAATTTAAGGCAAAAATTTCAACTCCTGGATGTTATTGCCGGACATTTGTTGTTGTAAGTTATCTTAAAATAGGCAACTCTTTTCGCAAGGGACATCTGGTACATAGGAATGCTAAAAATATTAGGATTTGCGTATATGCGACAGCCACCCAAGCTTTGAGCCTCCTGTAATTTGATTTGGTCTTGCCTTGTAATGTATTCCACTGTTTTGATGTGATATTTCTTTGGGAACTCTGTTTCATCATGCAGCTTTGTTAAAAGTATAAAAATATCGCTTCCATCTGATTTCTTTAAAATAATCCTATGACATTGCAATTTATATCCAAGGCAATTATGTTATCAGCTATTTTTGGACAAAGGAAGTACTGGAGGCTTGGGAAGATAATTTTCCCAATTTAACAATTTAGCCAAAGCAGAATTGTTGCAAAATTAGGTTTTTATTGGCTTGTAACAGCATATTTTACATGATATTTTTACGTATTTTTACCGTTACACATGTCATTTTTGTTTTTTCTTAGTATTTTTACAAAGACAATAAAAGAGAAGAAATGTATATCAGGTAAAGTTTTTGTTTGACCCTGATGCTGTCAGTCTGCAAGATAAATATAGAGAAGAGCTTTTAATTTGTCAAATAGAATACATGCCTTACACTTGTCGACTGGTTTATTTGTCTTAAGCAATGCCAAGCTCATTGATAACATGAGCTAGAATGCCTCTCACTAAAAAGAATATATACAGTTATTTTGATCGATTAAAATAGCATTAAAGGACTGTTATTCAAATTGTTGAATGTCGTTTATCTATTGATGGTAAACAATAGATGTATTAATGTCGCCATTAAACAGTTACAGGTCTCAAGCTTGACCGTTATTTGACTTTGGAACGTTGGAGAAAATTCTCATCTAGACTTGATAGTGGCTTGTCCACATGCACAAAGAATTGTCATTTGTTCTTCCTTTATTTTGGATAGTCAGCGCCTGGAATTGACAGACCACCTTTTATTCACTTTTTGCTTGCGACTTTGATAAAATCCCGCATTTTTTCTCATTTTTGCCTCAGGTCCTCTCCAGTGCCAACAAAAGATTTAAACAAAGTAAACTTTTAGGTAGAACCTTTTATTCGTTGCATGATTTTGGCCGCCCTATTTCATAACACTTTTTTTTAAAACCTCCTACCATACACTTGACTAATGTAAAACATTGTTGATACTAAAACAAAATCACTTTCAATGGCGTACTTGCTCTAGCTCTAATATGTCTGCCCATACCCACATTGGGTCCTGACTGTCGAATTTCAAAATTAGTCAACAGCATCTGCTTAGATTTTATTTAGCCCTACCTACTGTTCTTCTTGTTGAAAATAGGGATCAAGGAAATAAGTATGTCTTTGGAGGTATGACTTTACGCTTAACTGTAGATTATTTGATTTCAGGTCCAGTTCCTTGCCACATCGGATTAATATTCAACATTAACATTCTTTGATCTACGTTGGGATCGTGCAATAGATTACGTCCCATGATCCAACTGTCATTAAAGAGACTCAAAGTTCCGCTAGAATTAATGCATACAACCTCCGTCTTCTGTAATGTACTAATTTGTACACTGAGAATAAAACTGGAAAAATTGGATGCTTACCCAGAGAGTGATCATCTTCAGTTAAATTTATTTAACCGGAATCCTATTTTGTGTTTTAGGTACCTGTACAAACTGTGTGATTTGCATCTTAGTGTCGAGAACTACACAGAAGCAGCATTTACGCTTCTTCTGCATTCAGATCTCTTGAAGGTAAGGAACGAAAGAACATATACTACATATTCACTTGTATGTATCATGAGTTTATTACCATGATGATAGTTATGTCAATATGCAATAATAGTTTGCATTCCTCATACTAGATAGTATTGGTTTCATTTCATTTGGTTTACTTAAGAAAGCTTCGCTTCGACTTGTAGAGATTCTTTTTATACAAGCAAAATTAAGTGCCATTTTTAGATACTTCATTTCATTTTGGGGTATGTCTTTATCCTGTCGTTTAACTGAAAGACACAAAGGTAAACATACCAAATCGAAGATGAAAGTAGAGAATTAAGAAAGAATTAAGAAAGACGGTTAAATACGGAACTTTAACGTGCAGATTAACAATTAACATTAACATGATGCTTTTGTACTATTAAATGTCTTAAGCAGATACAAAGATTTACATTTTCCAAAACTGAACAAAACTTACTATCATACAAATGCTTAACATTTACCTCAATTTCATTGTATTTTTCCCTTTTGTTCCAGTGGTCAGAAGATCATATAACAAGCATCCATTTAGTAAAATACCAAGGCCAAACACAAAGAGAAGTTAAAGAAAAATTGTATAAAGATATCATAGCTTTTTTTGACAAGGGAAAGGTACGGTCTTTGAAACTGTTTTTTTCTCATCTTTTACTTCTTTTGGTCGATATATATATACGTGTGTGTGCAGGTAGATAGATAGATCGATCGATAGATGAAATATTTTTACATGCAGACTACAATTTTTCGTCGACCTTTGGGTCACACTGAAGACTAAACGATGTGTGCCTGCAACACACACAACGTGTACCTTGTATACTACATTAGAGCACGTAAAGAAAGTGTGGGTATCAAACAATATATGAAATTCATTCCAGCTCGATAGAGATACAAATATTTGTTGGAAATGTTAAGAACAGCCCCACCATCCCCTGTTTTGGTCAAGCTGCCTCTCCTNCGATATATATATACGTGTGTGTGCACGTGTGTGTGCAGGTAGATGGATAGATCGATCGATTGATGGATTGATTAATCGATAGATAGACTGATTAATCGATCGATCGATAGATGAAATATTTTTACATGCAGACTACAATTTTTCGTCGACCTTTGGGTCACACTGAAGACTAAACGATGTGTGCCTGCAACACACACAACGTGTACCTTGTATACTACATTAGAGCACGTAAAGAAAGTGTGGGTATCAAACAATATATGAAATTCATTCCAGCTCGATAGAGATACAAATATTTGTTGGAAATGTTAAGAACAGCCCCACCATCCCCTGTTTTGGTCAAGCTGCCTCTCCTTTCCATTTGTGACCCAAGAAAAAGGTTATCGCTCTTGTTTTTTTAATATTGTGTCGTTGACTTTAAACAAAATAATATATTACTTTACAGCAATTAAGGTATGTAAGAAGTGTAGAGGATTGAAGAATCTTGCATCTGGTTTGCATAGTCTCACGACATACGTTTCTTTCCTGAAAAGACCTCCGGAAGTGTTCGAGTGTGGCATTTTTTGACAGAATCGTTTGAATGCTTGATTAATCATTCACAGCACAACAGTGGCCTGAACTGATGCAGAAAAATGCCGCTGTGTGACACTTTGTACCACTTTGCAGAGAGAGTCTGGTATGGTAGTTAAGTGTTAACACTACACTTTGCATAGTGTCAAAGCGTTATGCTAGGTGCACAAGGTATGATGTTGCACATAAACCAAGTAGAAGACGGTCAGATTTTCCCATTTGTTTCAATAACCAGTTTATTACCCCTGAAAATATTGGCACATAATAGTGCTTGGCATATGTCGTTTAGCACATGTGTAAATAATCGGTCTTCGTTAGGTCACTCTACGTGTGCCCTTCAACCGGTTTAATTTCAGTTTCAATGAAATTCGTGTTAAAATCTCTAGCCAGTATCAGGATTTAGGCATTTAAAGTTACTGACCGACTGGCTGACAGCAGTTCGACGGAAAGACCAAAAAAAAAGTGATGATGTGGATAAGGTATGGTAATAGTAGTCATTTTACAACGTTTGATAGAACAATTGGACAGTGTTCTAGAAAGATACAATGGTCCAGATGCAAAAGAAAATGTATTGGTATTTACAGTACGTAATTATTACAAATGGTAAAAGTTTAGCGCTTACTTTAAGTGAAGTAAGTTTGATTTAAGAACTTGATACGATGGTAAAGGGCAGAAACAGAAAATTTCAAGAAACGCTAATACCAAACAGAAAGACACATCGTAGAATGCTTGTTTGTGGAAAAGAACCAGGTCCATTTCATTTTGGGAAGAAACCCTAGTTTTTAACTACAAAGACGAAAGATCTGATGCCAACATTGTAAACAAGTCTTTAAAGTGAGATGGTACAACAAATCTGGAACCCACGAATACAGAAAACCTTTATTTAGAATTTAAGCTGTAATAAGGCTTTGATTTTTTCAAAATTTATGGTTGGTTGTTTTGTCGTGATTAATATGTTTTTTAAGTACGTTTGGTGCTTTTTGTTGCCATTGGTAAAGTGTATACTTGATTGTTTTAGGCGTGGGAGTACGGAATACGGTTATGCAAGGAATTGGCTTCACAGTATGAAACAGAAACATATGACTACGTACAACTGAGCAAAATACTGGTAAGGAACAGCAGTTATTCTTCACTTCTTCTTATTCCTCCTTAACTGTTGCTTCTTGCTTGATCTATTTTATCTAGGTAATTACATTCCTTCTTTTTTTGCCTGTCTTCTCACCCACCCCACCCACCCCCATCCCTTACCTTTACTCCATCTTTAAAGATTTCTTTTCTTTGACCTTTTCATTATATTCCCTTTTTTTCTTATTCTTTTTAACTTTTTTTGCATTTCTTTTATCGTTTTTCTTTTTATTTACTCCCACCACCGTATCTGTTTTTCCGTGCCCAATATTTTTGCGTTTACAACTGACCTTTACGTTTGTCTATGTCACCCTCGCAATCTTTTTTTCATATTGGATATCAAAAATGTGTATAGTGTCAGGAGCCAGATTAATATAATGCCAAAATAACTCTCGGATCATATTTTCGGTAGTGTTCAGTTTACTTAATTCGACTGTGAAGGATAAAGAACACTGTTGTGGATTTTAATTACTTACATGGATAGTGGAACGCTTACGAAAATATTTTTGGACACAGAAATGAATTGAATTGTGTAATTTCTTAAAGGTATTTTGCTACAAAGGGCAAAGTTCCACCTTCTTCCCAGGTACTACCTGCCGGTCACATCTGCGAGAAGTGGGTTAACGGTAAGCAGTCACAAAGATGTCCTTTTATTCCTTTATTGGAACTACTGTTGTATTTTTCCTCTGTCCATTATGTATTGGGACGTCACTTTCTTCTTAGACCTTCACTTAAACCATGTTGTTTAACTATATCTTTTAAAGGTATACTTTAGATTTGTTGTACGACATCCCAAAAATATGAAGTCTTTTGTTTAATCTTTTCGAATGTTTTAATTTTCTTTTAGTTCTTTTAACTCTGTATGATATTTTCAATTTTTTCATATAAACCCACAACTCCAATCCCTGTATTGTTTTGTGCATTTCCTGTATAGTTTGAGTGCTCGTGTCGAATAAGCATAGACTAACATTGACCATATGTGAATTTTTTCTAGTCCATAGACCTTCAAGAAATATTTCATACTATGAAACGTCTTGTGTGTCTGTTTCTATTTTCTGACACCAACTTCTATTCTTACATTTAGTGTTGTTTTATGCACTGAATACATTGACATTGCAACTAGCTTGAGAATGTAACCATCAATCAAGAAAAACATTCTTGATGGTAACTTGACAACTATTGGCTTGGTGTTCACGTTGAATGTCAACCCATTTATTAAAATCTTGCTCTTCGAAAATCCACGGACCTATTATTTGATTTTATCAGATTAAACAAAAAGAGCAGTGTAGTCTGCATAACGCAGACAAGTAATAATGTGCCCCCCCCCCCCTTAATACTAATAATGGGTAAGTTCTTGTTGAAAATGCTATATCTGTAAACATCGAGACATTTAGTCAAATAAGTAAACTTCCTCCTGACTAACTCCATCGCCGCCACTTCTCAGGACTTGAGTCATTTTAGCAGGGGCCGTTTGCAGCCTAAACGAAAGCTTTTAAAAGTCACAGTACTTTTGTATCTTAAATATTTAAGTAATGTTTCAAGTAATATTTTCTGGCATACTTTTTGGAGTGCATTATTTCCATTATGAAACCATAATGAAGATCTTTTTTAATGGCTATGTATTTATCAAGGATAATTTTAAGTCCCATCCCGTGCCCCCATCCCTGGACTAAATACAGGCTGTGTGTCATTGGACTCTACTTTCAGTTTCTTTTAAAAATAGCTTTAATTGGATGGTTTTATAGGCTCATTACACAACGTTACTGACATTTCACTGGATTTGTTTTCAAAAGACATTTATCAAGAGTGGAGGTTTTAGATCTAGTAGGAGAAATCTAGTCTTATAAATTTTTTAGATATGGTGACTTTATCAAAATTTAAGTTATCTAACGCATTTGGGTGCTCAACACAAACAATGCTTCAACATACTGTTATGTCGAGCTTCATGCGTCAAATTGCATGTTGGAAAACTGAGTTAGATATTGGTGCCAGGACTGTGAAGGACAAGTCGAGAGACTAAATACCGTAAATATTTGACCATTACAATACGTGTATGTGATGGAAGTGTTTGACCAGGCAGTAAATTTACATAGTTGAAACAGAGAGGTTACTGCATGTATCCAAGAGCCTTAAAGGTTTAACGTTTTTGGTCTGTTAATAGATGTCAGATCTCTAGCTTGGGAGGGGGGGGGGCGGGGGAGCCTGTATTAAACACTATTCAGCAGGAATTTTTTGAAAATTGTACTTGGTCACATTTTGTTAACATTATTTGCTTTTGCATCACAGGAAAAGCAAGCAACCTTCTTCGACAATATAATCAACTGTGTGATTCGTCCTGAACCCGGGTATTTTCGTGTTGGTTATTATGGTCTCAACTTCCCGAACTTTCTGCGGGTTGGTATTGTTTTGTGTTATTTTTCTTCATTTGGTTGTCAGTTGTACTTTTATGTTGCACATAAGTGATATCGTTATCTTAGATAAAGTGCCTTCCGGCAAGCGTATGTAGATCAGTCTGAGTTGCTGTGGACTGATAATGATGATCGTTATGGTTTTTATAAAGTACATGTCTTGTATCGCGAACGGCTTAAGATCTGCTACTCAGTTGCCTTCTTTGCTTGACATGGTTTGTCGTTGTCCTGAAAAACCGCCGCCATGCTTCTGCAGAATATTAATGCTTGATTGCTCCGTATCCCGCAATTTCTATAGTTTTTTATCTTAAGTATCAGATATGTCATTATTATGGCTTTGTAGGGTATATTGAGGTGGGGTTAAACAGCAAATGTTTGCATCGTTAATCAGTCCGATATACTGATACATCTAACACTTTTGACACTCGAAGAGACCGGAGCATCTGGCTGCGTGATCGAAGTGTGTTACAATGTCCCAAATAAAAAGATAAAATTGGTGAAGTCAGAAATTCCCTTTTCCTCCGCTTCGAGTTACTAATTGTACGCTCAGGATACCCTTCAGAACAACGGCAATCAGCATAATAGTAGAAATTTTGGAAAGTTTAAAGCTAAAACGATTAACGAATCATGATTTATAAAAAACAGACCCCCTTGGACTAAGAACAGCATCAGGAAAATAAATTTTTTATGGTGCATAAGATAGTTCTTAATTATTTATTATACCTAATTCATTGGTAATTGTTTTTCAGAAAATGAAAACGTTTTTGTACAATTTATAGTCCACGCTGACGTTAAAAGCCAACATGAATGAGGACTCTATCCACGCTTTACTCTGACTCCCCCCCCCCCCTCCCGCGCGCCTTAACCTCTAGATTGAGATTAGGGGGAAAATACAGTGCTTTCCACATTGCTTTTGAATTTATTTTTGCCACTTTGATCCACGGGCTGTTGTATGGGTAGGCTCACATGGTGACTGCCACCAAAATAGGGTTTCCCACCAGACCGATGCTAACATCACTTTTCAATTGTATCTTTTGCACAGCAGTTTTGCGTTTGCTATCCTTTTACTAGTTTTGATTAGCGTGAAATTGGTATCAAGTTGCGATATTTTGTATTGTGGACCTCTTATTCCACCTGCTTGCTAGAAAAAGAGTAGCTGCTGCCAGGACCTTGTAGGAAAGGTTATACCACAAGTTTTTCCAGCCTAGGCAAACAAGTCAATAGTGTATTGTTATTTAACAGCGACACCGTTTGATGGTTAACTTAAAATACATGTATTCATGATGTGGTATCACACTTCACTTATTCTAATTGTTGTATTATTTTGTTTTTGTACCATAACAGAATAAAGTATTTATCTATAGAGGGAATAGTTACGAGAAGCTGGTTGATTTTATGATGAGATTGAAAAGTCAGTTTCCTGGTGCTCAGGTTAGTCGTGTTTGTGATGTTATTTTATAACGCGTGCATATTCTTTTCTTCACGTTGATTTTTGCATCTACAAAAGTGACCCCTATTATTTCTTTAGCTTTCTAACAGAGTTTCTTGATTTCTTACAAGGTCTTTCGTGAGTGAGACTTAACTGGTGACATTGCTATAACCAGGACAATGAGGACCACACATTTATTTAGTGAAACGTTATTGTATTCTATAAAAGCGCCCTTTTCTACTGAACATTCCAATAAGTGCCTGGGAAAAAAATTAGAAGCAAATTTATTTTTTCAGGTTTTTATTTACTCATAATAATATGTGGAAGAAGTTCAGTTATAAAAACATAATCAGATTACAATAAATACTAGATATCATCATCATCATCATCATATTCGGGTTAACGTCCGTTTTACACGCTAGCATGTGTTTGACGCGTTCTTGAAATTGACTTCCAAGTTATCCAATTCTTCACCAGGTCTCTGCTGACACCTTTTGTTTGAGATCCATCCTTGTCACTTGCTCCCATGTTTTCTTTGGTCTTCCTCTGCCAGTGCTTCCTGTCACCTTGATTGTTCTGCATCTACCTGCCCAAGCATTCTTGTCCATTCTCTCCACATGACCAAACCAACGAAGCCTCCTATTCTTCATACAGCTGCCAATACTATCCAGATTCAATCTCCTTCTGAGTTCATTAGAACTGAGCCTGTTCTTCAGACTTACGTTGCACATCCATCTTATCATTCTCATGTCATTCTGCTCCATGCGACTGACATCTTCAGCTTTCACTGGCCAAGTTTCACTGCCATACGTCGTTGTGCTACGTACACATGTCTTGTACACTCTCCCTTTGGTAGGTAATGGCAGAGCTCTGCTGGTTAACAATGACATCATCTCCCTGAACTTACTCCATCCAGTTAACCCTTGCTGTTACACTTGCACCAGCTCCTCCCTCAGCTCCAAGGGTGTCACCAAGGTAGCAAAACTTCTGGACAACTTCAATTTCTTCACCCTTCAAATGCACTTTCCATATGTCTAAGTCACAGGCTGGCTCTCCTTCGTTGCACCTCTTGCAGCTAAAATGGTTACTTTCTGTCAGTTTTGCCCTTTATTCCACTGCACCGTTTATGCACTCAGTGGTTGCAAGTACCACAATAGATTGAGTTGCTCCCAACTCCCTTCCCACAGGCTGAATAGGGAAACTTTCTTTTCTCCAATGACGTTCCTAAATTGCGACCACTGACCATCACGTTTGTCTTTCCCAAGTTCACTCTCAAACCTTTACCTTCCAAACCCTTCTTCCAAGTCTCTAACGTAGCAAGTAGACCATCCAATGTCTCACTGGAGAGAACCAGGTCATCTGCATATAGCAATTCTTTTCGGCAACCCTTTCAAAATTCTCTTCACAGTGCTTCCAAAACACACACAAAAATGCAGAGGACTTAGTACAGATCCCTGATGAACTCCAACTCCCACACCAAAATTCTTAGTACAGTAACGGTTGACCCTTACCCGACTTTTAGCATTTCTGTACATTGCTTGAACAGCCTAAACCAGCCATTCACCTACTCCTAGTTTCCGTAAAGCCCGCCAAACAACTTCTCTTGGCACTCTGTCATTGGCTTTTTCCAAATCCACAAAGGCAAAGTACAGCTTCTTGTTCTTCCCGAGGTACTTCTCTTGCATTTGTCTAAGGATAAAAACGGCATCAATAGTTCCTCGTACAGGCATAAAACCAAATTGCATGTCATCCATGTTTATTTCACTTCTAATTTGTTTTTCCATAACTCTTTCAACAACTTTCAAGACTTGGTCCATTAGGTTTAATCCTCTGTAATTACCTCTTTCCAGAGCTTCTCCTTTTCCTTTGTAACAATTGATAATTGTACTTATTTCCCAGTCCACAGGAATGACTTCATCTCTTGTGATCTGATTTGTTAGATCAGTGTTCATCTCTATACCTCTCTCACCTGTAGCTTTGACCATCTCTGCCACAATTCCTGAAGGACCGCCTGCTTTGCCTTTCGTCATTTTCTTTACTGCTTCCCTCACCATTTCTTTCTCAATAAGAATGGCTGGTCCAGATGCTCTTTCTACCTCTCCAAGATTTTCTCTATCCCAAGAAAACTCTGTGTTCAACAATCTTTCATAATAGCACTTCCAGGCATTCTTCTTT